>JAGIQG010000005.1:122711080-122793580 GCA_024679065.1 Sphyrna mokarran | reverse complement strand
AGGGGTGAGTGGATGACTAAGAATGAAAGCTGGCGTTGTTTCAATGTCTTTCACAATCTCGGGATGTCCCAACGTTCTCCTCTATCAGTCAAATACGATCTGAAATGCAGTCATTTGCGTCGAGCAAGTTCCCACAAACAGAATGAGGAAACGACCAGGTAGTGATGAAATTTTCCACAAGGCCTTTGACAATGTGTCATTCACTCAGCGCTGCCCCGAGGGCTGTGAATGCGCTCCCTCGAGAGTCAGGCACACTGGGCTCTCGTAAGACGTTTAACATCACTGCAGAAGGAGGCCATTCGGTCCAGCGACTCAGCGCTGACAGTGATCCCCACCCAGGCTCTATTCCCATGTATTTATTCTCTGGAGTTTTACCACCTCGCCCACCACAGGGAATCGGAGAAGGTAAGGGGTGGGAAAATTTGTTGACCTCAGGCGGGATTTTACAACTTTGGACATAAAATTGGAGCACCTGGAGGAAACCCAGGCAGATGTGGGGAGAATGTGCGGACTCTGCACAGACAGTGACCCCAGGCTGGAATTGAACCCGGGACCTTGATGCTGTGAGGCAGCAGTGCTAACCACTGTGCCACCCTGTTCTGTGCTGCACAGTCCTACAAAGTGTGATCCTGCAGTTACAATAATTGAACTGTCACCGTGTTTAATTTTATTCCTCATTGTCAGCAGGGTCAAGTCGAGTTTGTTGTGAATGTTAAGGCAGAGCCCTTTAAGGGAGTGGGTCATGTGACTGGGTATGTGGAGTGAACTGGCTCAGAACCACCCTGAAAAGGGTAGTCAACGTTTGGGGTGTGGAGCGAGTAGACTGTGGGGCAGTTCTTGGGGAGATGGGCCGAAGGGCCTATTTCCAGGCAGTATAACTCTATGAGATGCTTCAGTATTCAGAGATTTAACAAGGTTCGATTCCTTGGTCTTAATCTCCAGGAGGAGATAGTTATTCTCTTCAGGAAGTGGAGTGGAGGACATGCCCCTGTAAACATTGATGGCGATGAACTGGAAACGGTCGAGAGCTTCACGTTTTTAGGTGTCCAAATTACCAGCCGCGGTCCTTCCATGCTGACGTTATAGCTAAGAAAGCCCACAAACGCCTCTGTTTTCTCAGAAGATGAAGGAAATTTGTCACGTCTGCTACGACTCTCACCAGTTTTTACAGATGCCCCATAGAAAGCATTCTTTCTGGTTGTATCACAGCTTGGTATGGGCTCCTGCTCTGCCCAAGACCGCAAGAAAAGGTTGTGAACGAAGCCCGGACCATCACGTAAAACCAACTCCCGTCCACTGACTCTGTCTACACTTCCCACTGCCTCGGAAAAGCAGCCGGCGTAATTAAGGACCCCACGCATCCCGGACATGCTCTCTTCTATCAGGAAAAAGATACAAAAGTCTGTGATCACATATCAACTGAATCCAGAATAGCTTCTTCCCTGCTGCCATTAGAGGTTTGAATGGACCTATCTTACATTAAGAACCCACTCACCCAAGGAAGGAGAAACACTCTGAAAGCTTGTGATTCCAAATCAGCCTGTTCGACCTCAACCTGGTGTTGTGAGACTTCTTACTGTGCCCACCCCCAGTCCAACATCAGCATCTCCACATCATGGTTCCCTTATATTAAGTTGATCTTTCTCTACACCCTAGCTATGACTGTAACACTACATCCTCCACCCTCCCCTTTTCTCCTCCCATATGTGCTCTATGAATAGTATACTTTGTCTGGATAGTGCACGAAACAATAGTTTATTTTAGTTCAAAGTCATAAACAGGCTTACATTAACATTGCAAGTAAGTTACTGTGAAAACCCCCTGGGCACCACGTTCCAGCACCTGCTCGGGTACACTGAGGGAGAATTTAGCACAGCAGTTGCACCCTAACCAGCATGTCTTTTGGAGGAAACCCACACAGACACGGGGAGGATGTGCAGACTCCACACAGACAATGATCCAAGCTGGGAATTGGGAGCAGGTCCCTGGTGCTGTGAGGCAGCAGTGCTAACCACCGTCCAATATTTTTCACTGCATACCAATACAATAGTAAATCAAATCAAATTAGCTTAGGTTAGTCTTCTAGAATGTACGGGCATAGATGTTTATGTAAATTTTAAATGACAGAAATACCATGTAATATTTTCAGTGCCCTCCCCATCTTTATTACCTCCCTTCAAACCTCTCAGCCCTCTTCATTCTGCCAATTTCCTCACCATGTGTGGCAGGGGTTTTAAATCAGCAATGTTGTGAATTTGATATTGTTTTCCTGACAGTTTTTGGGTCTCTGTGTGCTTTTGCGCCATATCCTTGGCCTGTGGCGTCTTCGATAGGCTCCGTGTGCCAATACACACCACAATCTCAGCTCACCACCCTCCCCCACCGTCCATTTCCATTTGAAGGTAATCATTGAGTAAACTGACGTAATTCATGCAAATCCACTTTGGAGACTGAAGTATAGCTAAACCAACCACAACACTGCATCCTTACACCATTCTTAGGAACGCTAACAAACCAATTTTAACGCTGGGTCTCATAAGGAGATGTAAAGACTAGTAAGCTGGACGTTTTAAGGAGAGCACAGTGGTTAGCACTGCTACATTATAGAGCTGTGAACCCACAGTGTTAACCACCATGCCAGTGTACTGCCCAAAGGGTCATTCCCTTACTCATGTCTCAAATCCTGGTCTCTCCTCCTAATGGAAACATCTTCCCTAAGTCCACTTTATCCAGGCCTTTCAGTATTCTATAAGTTTCAATGACATTCCCAACTCCCCAACCCCATCCTCCTAAACTCCATCGAGTCAGGATCCTCTTTGCATGTCAAGCAACAGGAATAATAAAGTTGAAGTCAATGCACTGACGGACTCAGTGAGCACAGGGATGAGGGTGAACGGGATTTGGTGTGAGCTAGCACACGGACAACAGAGCTTTGGATTTCTTCCAATCCGCAGGGGATGAAAAAATGGGAGGCCTTCTTGGGAAGGGTTGTGTTTACAGGAAATAAAGGCTTGGCTGGACTCTTAGCCACAAACAAGCCGGGGCTGGAGCAGGGACGGCTGGCTCTTTTTATTCATTCGCAGGACGGGGGCGTCACTGGCTGGGCCAGTGGGTATTCATTGTCCATCCCTAATCATCCTTGCGAGCTGCCTTCTTGAATCGCTGCAGTCCCTGAGGTGTAGGTCCACTCACGGTGCTGATAGGGAGGGAATTCCGAGATTCTGAGCCAGTGGCAATGAAGGAATGGTGATATATTTCCACTAGCATGGTGAATGGCTTTGAGGGGACCTTTGAGGGGGTGGTGGTATATCTGTGTCTGCTGCCCTTCTCCTTTCTAGATAGTAGAGGTCATAGGGTTTGGAAGGTGCTGGAAGGAGCCTTGGTGGGTTGCTGCAAGGCGTCTTGTAGATGGTACACAAAGCTACCATGGTGCATTGATAGTGGAGTGAGTTGGTGTTGGAGGTAGTGGATACGGTGCCAATCAAGGGACTATTTTTTCACACAGAGGGTGATGAGTGTTTGGAACACAATAGTAGTAGAGGCAGGTACAATTTTGTCATTTAAAAAGCATTTACACAGTTTAATGGATGAGATGGGTATCGAGAGAAATGGGCTGAAGGGCAATTGGGACTAGCTTCGGGGTTTAAAAAAAGGACAGCATGGTCAAGTTGGGCTGAAGAGCCTGTTTCCATGCTGTAAACCTCTATGACCTCCATCATTGCTTTGTCCTGGATGGTTTCTTGAGTATTGTTGAAGCTGTGTCCATCCAGGCATGTAGGGAGTATTCCAGTACACTCCTGACTTGTGCCTTGTAGATAGTGGACAGGCTCTGGGGAGTCAGGAGACCCGAGCCTGGATATTGTGCTGGTCTTGCTGTATTGAGCTGCTTCAGTATGTGAGGAGTCACGAATGGTGCTGAACATTGTGCCATCATCAGTGAACACCCTTATGATGGAGGGAAGATCATTGATAAAGCAGCTGAAGATGGTTGGGCCTAGGACACTACCCTGAGGGATCCCTGCAGAGATGTCTCAGAGCTGAAATGATCAAAATCCAACTGCCATCTACCTTTGTGCTAGGTTCAATTCCAGCTCAGGTGATTGTCTGTGTGGAGTTTGCATATTCTCCTCATGTCTGCGTGGGTTTCCCTGGTGCTCTGGTTTCCTCCCACAGTCCAAAGACATGCTGATTAGGTGCATTGGCCATGCTAAATTCTCCCTTGGTGTACCCAAACAGGCATTGGACTGTAACGACTGGGGGCTTTTCACAGTAAATGCAAATGTACTTGTGACTAATAAATAAACGTTATAACTTAAATGGACGTGTGTGAGTGTGTGTGTGTATGTGAATGGACACTGTGTGTATGAATGTACACATATAAATGGATATGTGTGTGAATGAACACTGTGTGTGAATAAACACATATAAATAGACATATGTATGAATGGACATTATGTGTGTGAATAAACACATATAAATGGATATGTGTATGAATGGACATTGTGTGTGAATGGACAGTGTGTGAATGGACACTGTGTGAATGGACATGTGTGTGAATGGACAGTGTGTGTGAATAAACACATATAAATAGATCTGTTGTGGGCAAAGTATTGGAAAGAATTATTAGGGATAGGATTTATAGTTATTTAGAGAGAAATGAATTGATTGGGGATAGTCAGCATGGTTTTGTGAAGGGTAGGTCGTGCCTTACTAACCTTATTGAGTTTTTTGAAAAAGTGACCAAAGAGGTGGATGGGGGTAAGGCAGTTGATGTGGTATATATGGACTTTAGTAAGGCGTTCGATAAGGTGCTCCATGGAAGGCTTCTGCAGAAAATGCAGATGTATGGGATTGAGGGTGATTTAGCTAATTGGATTAGGAATTGGCTAGCAGATAGAAGACACAGGGTGGTGGTTGATGGGAGTTATTCATCGTGGAGTTCGGTTACAAGTGGTGTACCTCAGGGATCTGTTTTGGGGCCCCTGCTGTTTGTAATTTTTATAAATGATCTGGATGAGGGTATTGAAGGATGGATTAGTAAATTTGCGGATGACACCAAAGTCGGAGGAGTGGTAGATAGTGAAGAGGGGTGTTATAGTTTGCAGAGAGACTTGGACAAGTTGCAGAGCTGGGCCGAGAGGTGGCAAATGGAGTTTAATGTGGAAAAGTGTGAGGTAATTCACTTTGGCAGGAATAACAAATGTGTAGAGTATAGGGCTAATGGTAGGACTCTTAATAGTGTTGATGAACAGAGGGATCTTGGTGTATATGTGCATAGATCCCTGAAAGTTGGCAATCAAGTCGATAAGGTTGTTAAGAAGGCATATGGAGTCTTAGCTTTTATTGGTAGGGGGATTGAATTTCGGAGCCGCAACGTCATGTTGCAACTGTACAAAACTCTAGTGCGGCCGCACTTGGAGTATTGTGTGCAGTTCTGGTCCCCACATTATAAGAAAGATGTGGAGGCATTGGAGAGGGTACAGAGGAGGTTTACCAGGATGTTGCCTGGTATGGAGGGCAGGTCTTATGAAGAGAGGCTGAGGGATTTGAGGTTGTTTTCGTTAGAAAGGAGGCGGCTAAGAGGGGACCTTATTGAAACATATAAGATGATTAGAGGTTTAGATAGGGTGGACAGTGATAGCCTTTTTCCTAGGATGGAGAAAGCTAGCACGAGGGGACATAGCTTTAAATTAAGGGGTGGTAGTTATAGGACGGATGTCAGAGGTAGGTTCTTTACCCAGAGGGTGGTAAGGGTATGGAATGCCCTGCCTGCTGCAGTTGTAGATGCGCCAAGTTTGGTGGCGTTTAAGAGGTTAGTAGATAAGTTTATGGACTAAAAGGGAATGGTTTAGGTTAGAGGATCGTTGCTTTTTCCTAATTGGTCGGCGCAACATCGAAGGCCGAAGGGCCTGTTCTGCGCTGTAATGTTCTATGTTCTATGTGTGTGAATGGATATTGCGTGTGAATGGGCACATATAAGTGGACATGTGTGAATGGATATTGTGTGTGAATGGGCACATATAAATGGACATGTGTGTGAATGGACACCCCTGCCATAGAAGAAAAAATCCTTCTTTTAATCTGTTCATTTTTTTTAAACTGTTGAAAACTGAATACAAAGATTGGCCTGAAATCTTTCAGCTTGAGAGAGGGGAAATGCCGCTAAATGTACCATTTAGCTCAACAGTAAACTGATCCGGGGATGCAAGGGTTACAGGAGCTTTATAAAAAAAAAACCCTTTACATCAGAAGTGCCCATCTGTTGTCTGCGCCAGAACCACGTGTTAGTTTCACTCACCGTATTAGCATTCAGTTCGCATCTGTATCAGTCCACAAAGCCTAATGCTTCTGTGTAGGAATGAAGCGGGAGATGCTAATGACTCATGTGTATCTCCAAACATCATTCCTTCCCCATCTGTACCTGAGGGGATTGATTTTTTTTTGAAAAGGGCAATCAGTGCAGCATACATAATCGTATCCGTCAAACAATTTCTGCTCTGTTATCCCCCCTTAACACGCACCCTTCCCTCCCTCCCTCGCCACTATTGTTCCTGGATTGGAGACTCTCTAACAGTAGGGATGACACTGAGTTTTGGTAGCGGGAATATTACAATTACAGCCTGTTTTCTTAAAAAGCAGCAAAGCAGAATATTAAAAGACACACAGGCAGAATAGATTAGTCATTAGGGAAAAAAAAGTGCTCCTTGCAATATTCATTGCAGTCACAGAGTTGGGACTCAAAGGTTGCATTTTTTTCCACATTCTGTTAAGTTTATTTATTAGTAGGCTTGCCGCAAAGAACATCTCAAATTGAAAATGGAACATAGGGGGACAAGTTCAGAATGAATTGGTTGGTGTGGGTCAATATTCTAGAGCACAAGCTTACTCCGAGCGTTAGACTATAAAGAGGTGTATAGCCGAGAGCTCCCAGTGTCCTGTTTAGCAGCACCCTCCCCTCCCTCTCTGTCTCCGTCTGCATTCGCCAGAAGCGCAAATCTTTCCACTCTTGACACTAATCCTTTGCCCTTGGAGCAGTGAGCGAGACAGGGAAATCGGCTGACAAAAGAGCCTACGTGGCATGTTTGCAACAACTGCCCTCCCCCGCCCCCTCCCTCCCCTCCCAGCCAAGTCCTGGAAGCGCTTGAAAACATTTGCACTCGTTTTAATCCGGTTATGATGGAAAGTATTTTATGCAACAAATGGCGTTTCGCAATCGGGGAGCTGCGCCAAGACTTGCTGTTCGCATTACAAGCGATGGGACTGCAAAGGTCCCACACTGTTAAAGCCTTGCACTGAAAAGGCAGCGTTGACATACAAACCCTACAGGGCAGGAGGAGACTATTCGGCCCATCGAATCTGCACAATCCCACCCAGGCCTTATTCCGGTAACTCCATATATTTACCCTGCTAATCCCCCTGACGCTACGGTTGATTTAGCATGGCCAATCAACTTAAAACATCTTTGGACAATTAGACCCACCTCGATGTGGTTTAATAAATATAGTTTCCGTCCTAGACATTCTATGTCATGTCAATAGTACACCCACACATACATATATATATATATCTTATTTAAGTGTTAAAGTTGAGTTATTAGTGTGACAAGTGGGGTTACATTAATACTGCAATGAAGTTACTGTGAAACTCTCCCAGTTGCCCCACTGTCGGGTACACTGAGGCAGAGTTTAGCATGGCCATTGCCTCTAACCAACACATCTTTCGGATTGGGGGAGGAAACCGGAGCACCCGGAGGAAACCCACGCAGACACAGGGAGAGTGTGCAGACAGTGAGCCAAGCTGGGAATCGAACCCCAGGTCCTTGGCGCTGAGGCAGCAATGCTAACCACTGTGCCACCACTGTGTTGCCCAAATATGCCTCTCATAATTCTATCAGGTCTCCCCCGCCCCCAGCCTTCGCCGCACCAGAGAAAACAAGCCAATTTGTCCAACAATAAATATTATAAATTCCTACAGTGCAGGATGCATTCGGTCCATCTGCACCGCCCACAATCCCACCCTGGCCCTATCCCCCCATGCATTTACCCTAGCTAATCCCCCCTGACACTAAGGGGCAATTTATCCTGGCCAATGTAGCTAAGCCCGCACATCTTTGAACTGTGGGAGGAAACCCACGCAGACACGGAGAGAACGTGCAGACTCTGCACAGACAGGGCCGGGAATCGAAGCCCGGGTCCCCGGCGCTGTCAGGCAGCGGTGCTGACCACTGTGCCAGGGAATGTGTTGTGCACGAACGCGAGAGCTGTAGCTGTCTAGATATTTCTGCACAGAAGCCGTGGTGAGTAGCAATTGTAAAGATTGCCTGAGTGAGTCAGTGTAGCGTGGCTGGAGTCCAGCACTCCCTCAGGCAGTGAGGAGGCAGGCAGGCTGGTCGGGGAGGGGCGGGGGACGAGGCAAGGGAGGTATGAGCTCTGGTCTGGCTCAGTGCCCAGGGCTTGGGCACTGAGAGTGTGTGTACGTGACCAAAGTGTTCAGAAAAAAAATCCTCTCTGTAAAATAAAAGTAACCATCACACGCACACAGGCAGCCCCTCCTCCCGGCTCTTGTTACATTTTCTCGTTGCTTTGTGTCTGCACATTTTTGAGACGCATTGCCTCACTGCACTGCCTCCCTCCCCACCGCTACACATACACACATTATACCCAGCCTGCGAATTATTCTGGCAGTAGGATTGAAGCAGGAAAAACAACCTAGAGAAAAAAAATCCTACGTAGGGGGTGGTGGTGGCGGGGGCGGGGGGGGAACAGATTGCTGTTTCATCTCCGCTGTCAATCCGTAAGTAAAAGGAGAAATGGAACCACCAAATATTTGCAATAAACTGACAGACCAATTTTTTTGTGTGTAAGTTACAAATATTTAGTTCCACTTATCCCTTCCACTCCCTTCAATCCAAGACAACTCGGTTATGTGTCCAGAGGTTTAAATTCTTATTTTAGTCGCAAACATTTCTTAACATGGAAATATTTACGCAGTCGCTTTTTGCATTATAGTTGATCTTAAAGTACTGATCCCTCATACATTTAGAATGGGTTGCCTGCAATGCAAACCATGTCTTACAGAAAGTGTTTTATATATGGTAAAAAAACAAAGTAGAATGATTGTGAATTAATTGCATTTGGAAATAGTAACAGTGTGTTCCGCATTTTCTGGTTGGATGTTGACATTTGCCCAACCTCCGCTAGCGCCAGAGTAATTTTTTTTTGATGACACATTTTTGCAATGAGCTCATTTATTCAGGAGGGAAATCTTCAGAGGCGCTTGCAGATTGTAAACACGGTACAATGTACCATTGACAAAGCGATCTGGGGGTGGGGTGGGGGGGAACGTGTCAGATATTAACGATGTGCAACCGCCCTGTTTACACCAGATTTAATCCCTTGCGTCTTTCAAAGCGAAACTATTTAAACATGCAAACTGTGTGGCCAGGGGTTTCCATGAGACATTTCAGACGAAAACGCAACAAGAAAAAACTGTGCGTATGTGTGTGGGGGGTATCTCTTATTGCAAATACATGCAGAATTAGACGCCTGCTTTTGCGGAGCAAAAGCGCACACAAGAGAGCCCCAAATAAAGCTTGCAGCAATTTCTTGACTGCGGTTCCTGTGACATTTGCAATTTTCAAAGGAGGGCACTGTATCCGGATCCTGATGTCAGCCCCCGCGGCACTATGTCAATACATGGAGCTATTTAGTCTCCCCAGATCCTCCATATCTTCCCCCAGAAGTTTTATATGTTGCTGTTGTTGCATTTGCCCCACTTAAAAGCTCCCTAAATATAAGGCTGCCTGCTGTTGGTGCAGAATGGCGGGAGGGGGAAGGGGCGGGGGCATTTCTTTGCAGTCAAGGTCCACTGCAACAACAGCACCAAATCATCAGGAGTCGGGAAAGGCAACATTTGCTGGGGAAAGGGTTAATGCAATTTGGAGGGGAGGGTAGCAATGCACCAAAAAAATTGAGGCGAAAGGGGAAAAAAGCGCACGGCACAGAAATAGATCTAGACACTATTTATTGAGGGGAGGGTAAGAGAGAGAGAAAATGAAAAGTCCCATTCATGTTTCTAATTTGAGAGTGGTTGAATCACTAATTTGCAGGATCTTCTTTCAGAGGCCTGTGTGTTTTTTTTTGCAATAGTGCTAACTTTGCACTAACTCACATTTCCGCCTGGGGTAAGCTGGCACGGTTTATATTGCATTGCATCTACTCTTTTTGCAAAAAAAAAATTTTTTGCAGAGCAAGCGATGCATGGCGCCGGGTGACGCGCGCGCCGCCCTGGCATTCCGAATGGAATGTTGGTAAACGGAGCTTCTTATTTACATCCAGCCAGTGGGACGGGGGGAGGGGAAGAGGGATCGAGAGCGCATGCGCTCCACTAGGACGGGGGGGAAGGACAATGGGAGCTACGTCATCCGAGGCACCACTCGCTGGCTAGCGTGGGGGGGGGGAGGGGAAGCACGGCCAGGGCGCCTGCGCGCGGAGGAAAAAAGGGCGGAGAGGAGGTGGTAATGGACGGGTGACGTCAGGGTGGGCGGGACAAGAGGGGGTGACGTCAGGGCCGGGCCGATGGAGCGGAGCTTTGCGCGTGCGCGCGGGGAAAGACGCCCGAATGGGGAAGAGGAGGATGAGTGAAGAGCGGTTACCGCGCAGGCGCGCTGAAGAGAGGCGCTCGGGGGGGGGAGGAAGAGAGGTGAGAGTGATTGACGGGTGACGTCAGGGCGGGGAGGGAGGTGAGCGAGTGGAGTGGCGGCGCGAGGCGAGGGCAGTGAGAGGCAGAGGAAGAGAGAGAGAGCGAGCCCGGGCCGCGCGCGCTCCGGGGACAGCCGCCACCGCCATGAAGTTGCAACTTTGTAACCAGCCGCTGTAGATACTTTGTTTCAATCCGCTGTGGGTCCGAGTGTAGCAAAGTCAGCAGCGGGAGAGAGAGAGGGGGGGGGAATCCCAGAGAGATACACATACACAAACCCACAGAGAGAGAGAGACACACACACACAGGCAGAGACACACATACCCACAGGGGCATAGGCACAGAAAGCGATACACACACACCCACATAGGGACACACACACCCACATAGGGACACACATACCCCACTGCCAGAGATACACACTCCCACACAGGGACACACACACTAACGCACACCAGCCAGACATACAGGGAATCATATACACACACACCCACCCACCCAGATACAGGGAGACACACACACACACACACACACAATACAGCAGGCACATAGGGAAACACACACCCCCCCCCCCACCCCCAAAGGGAGACACACACGTTCTCATCAAGGCACACAAAGGGGACACACAGGGAGAGGGGGGTCAGCCAGCCGGAGGCAGCCAGTGCAGTCCCACCCCCCCTCCTCCTCCTCCTCCTCCTCCTCCTCTCTCTGTGTGCCGGGCCGCCAGGATGTGTGCCGCGGCGGTGGCCTCCAGCCGCAGGCAGTCGTGCTACCTGTGTGACCTGCCCCGCATGCCGTGGGCGATGATCTGGGACTTCACGGAGCCCGTGTGCCGGGGCTGCGTCAACTACGAGGGCGCCGACCGCATCGAGTTCGTCATCGACACGGCCCGCCAGCTGAAGCGGGCGCACGGGCTGCAGGAGAGCCGCTCGCCGGGCGCGGCGGCCAAGGGCCCGCTGCAGCAGCTGCCGGGCAAGGAGGACGGGCGGCCGCCGCTGGAGCGCTACCCGCTGGAGCGCCCGCCGCCCCGCCTCGACTTCCCGCCCGCCGCCGCCCGCCACAACGGCGCCGCCTCGCTGCTCAACGGCTACTCCAAGGCGGACGAGCCGCCCGAGCTGAACCGCCAGAGCCCCAACTCCCGGCGGGGGCCCGGCGGAGGGGGAGCAGCGCCGCCGCCGCCGCCACCCAGCCTGCTGCCCATGGTGAACGGCGGCTCCGGCTCACACCCGCTGGCCCCCGCCACCGCCAAGCGGCCGCCCGCCAGCAGCAGCAGCAGCAGCGCCGCCGCCGCCGCCGCCGGGGAACACGAGGCGGCCAAGGAGGCCAAGCAGCAGCGGGCCGAGGAGCTGGCCGACAGCCTGAAGGGCCGCGCCGAGGAGTGGGCCGGCAAGCCCAAGACCGTGAAGGAGACCCTGATGAGCCTGGCCGCCCACCCGCCCTTCGATGTCCGCTTCAAGAAGGAGCATCCGCTGCAGCACGGCCGGGTGCTGCCCTTCGACACGGCGGCCGCGGCGGCCGCGGCTGCGGCCAAGACAGGTAGGCAAAGGCCGCGGGGGGTGCAGGAGGGGACTGGGTGCGAGGGGGGGAGAGGGTACAGTAGGAGCCTGGCACTGGGTGCAAAAGGGTACAGAGGATGCAGTAGGGGGGCTGGCACTGGGTGTAAGAGAGCACTGGGAGAGGGTGCAGTAGGGGCCTGGCACTGGGTGCAAGGGGGCACTGGGAGAGGGTGCAGTAGGGGGTGACACTGGGTGCAAGGGGGCACTGGGAGAGGGTGCAATAAAGGGGCTGGCACTGGGTACAAGGGGGCACTGGGAGAGGGTGCAATAAAGGGGCTGGCACTGGGTACAAGGGGGCACTGGGAGAGGGGCAATAAAGGGCTGGCACTGGGTACAAGGGGCACTGGGAGAGGGTGCAAAAAGGGGCTGGCACTGGGTGCAAGGGCACTGGGAGGGTACAGTGGGGACCTGGCACTGGGAGAGGCTGCAGTAGGGGCTGGCACTGGGTGCAAGGGGGTACGGGAGAGGGTGCAGTAGGGGCCTGGCACTGGGTGCAAGGGGGCATGGGAGAGGGTGCAGTACTGGCCTGGTACTGGGTGCAAGGGGCACTGGGAGAGGGTGCAATAAAGGGGCTGGCACTGGGTGCAAGGGGGCACTGGGGAGGGTGCAGTAGGGGCCTGGTACTGGGTGCAAGGGGGCACTGGGAGAGGGTGCAGTAGGGGCCTGGTACTGGGTGCAAGGGGGCACTGGGAGAGGGTGTAGTAGGGGCCTGGTACTGGGTGCAAGGGGGCACTGGGAGAGGGTGCAATAAAGGGGCTGGCACTGGGTGCAAGGGGGCACTGGGAGGGTACAGTGGGGACCTGGCACTGGTTGCAAGGGGGCACTGGGAGAGGGTGCAGTACTGGCCTGGCACTGGGTGCAAGGGGACACTGGGAGAGGGTGCAATAAAGGGGCTGGCACTGGGTGCAAGGGGGCACTGGGAGAGGGTGCAAGGGGGCACTGGGAGAGGGTGCAGTACTGGCCTGGCACTGGGTGCAAGGGGGCACTGGGAGGGTACAGTAGGGACCTGGCACTGGGTGCAAGCAGGGGCACTGGAAGAGGGTGCAGTAGGGGGTTGGCACTGGGTGCAAGGGGGACTGGCACTGGGTGAGGATGCAGTAGGGGGTTGGCACTGGGTGCAAGGGGGACTGGCACTGGGTGCATGGGGTACTGGGAGAGGATGCAGTAGAGGGTTGGTACTGGGTGCAATGGGGCATGCAAAGGGTACAATAGGGGGCTAGCACTGGGTGCAAGGGGGCCTGGCACTGGGTGAGGATGCAGTAGGGGGCCTGGCACTGGGTGCAAGGGGCGACTGGGAGAGGGTGCAATAGGAGGTGGGCACTGGGAGAGTGTGTAGGGGATTGGCACAGGGTGCAAGGGGGCACTGGGAGGGTACAATAGGGGGTTGGCACTGGGTGCAAGGGGGCACTGGGAGGGTACAATAGGGGGTTGGCACTGGGTGCAAGGGGGCACGGAGAGGGGTGCAGTAGGGGGGGGGGATTGGCATTGGGGGAGAGTGCAGGAGGGGTTGGAACTGGTGCAAGCAGGGGCACTGGGAGAGGGGCAGTAGGGGGTTGGCACTGGAGAGGGTGCAGTAGGGGGTTGGCACTGGAGAGGGTGCAGTAGGTGGTTGGCACTGGGAGAGGGTGCAGTAGGGCCTGGCACTGGGTGCAAGGGGCACGGAGAGGGTGCGGAGGGAGTTGGCACTGGGTGCAAAGGGGGCACCGGGAGAGGGTGCAGTAGGGGTGGGGATTGGCATTGGGGGAGAGTGCAGGAGGGGTGGAACTGGGTGCAAGAGGGGGCTGGCACTGGGTGGAAGTGGTGGCCCTGGGAGAGGGTGCAAGGTTGGTGGGGGGGGGGGGTTCTCTGGGAGGGGAGCTGGGAGAAGGTGCAATGGTGGGGTGGGGGAGCCTGGTGCTGGGTGCAAGGGGGCGGTGTTAGGAGAAGGTGTGTGGGCTATGACTGGGTGCATTGGGAGTCTGGGACTGGGTGCCATGCTTGTTGGCATGGTGTGTGGGGGTTGGTGCTGGGTGCACAGGATGCAAGGGGGCTGGGAGAGGGTCATGGAGGGGGCTGGTGCTGGAGAGCCCTGGCTCTCTCAATGTCTCTGTGCAAAGGCTGCGTTGCATGCAAAATCAGTCTCAAATCTCTCTACCTGAGGCTGCACTGCATGCTGAACCTATCTAAAAATCCCCCTGTCTGTGGGTGCAGCTGAGGGATAGCCCAGAGGCCGCAGGACAGCTACGTCTGTGAGTGCAAGAGACGGGGTGGCATTAAAGTTAGGCTGAGGGATAAAAGAGTTGGGCCAGCTTTTTTACTTGCTTTAAAATGATGTACGGTCGGAATTGGAGGCTCCTTGGTCCTGTGAGAGCTCCCACTTCCAGCACGTGGTCTTGACTGTAGGGGATTGCCGGTTTGTTTTCTTTCTAAAAGGTGCTTGCTGTTGTCCTTTCATCATTAATGTAACGTCCCTAATCCTCCTCCTCCTCCTCCCCCCACCCCAACACACCCTCCTCTCCCCACCTCCTCCTCCTCTCCCCACCTCCTCCCACCAGGTACCCGAGGAGGCCGCAAGAGGAAAGCGTCGCCTGAGCCCGAATCGGAGGGGAGTGGGCCACCCCTCGGCGGCAAGGTCAACGGGGAGGGCCAGCCCTGGCCCCTGCTGCCGGCCGACGGCATGAAGCCGTACGCCCCCTCACCGTCCCCCCACTCCACGCCGCCGGACGCCGGACAGAACGGACAGTCGCCCATGGCCGCCCTGATCCTGGTGGCGGACAACGCGGGCAGCGTGCACTCGCCGAAGGAGCCGGGACAGGTTCACTCCACCACCGCCTCCACCGCAGCGGCCCGCCGCAACAGCAGCAGCCCCCTCTCGCCATCGTCCCTGGGCCAGCGGCGGATGGGTCACCGGGACGCCTCGGCACCGTCCGGGGCCAACCCTCACCCCGGCGTGGAGCCGGCGCACCCGCCAAACATTCCAGACTCCTCGGTGCCCAGCAGTGTGCCGCTGTGCTGCACCATCTGTCACGAACGGTTGGAGGACACCCATTTTGTGCAGTGCCCCTCGGTGCCTTCTCACAAGTTCTGCTTCCCCTGCTCCAGGGAGAGCATCAAGCAGCAGGGTGCCACGGGAGAGGTGTACTGCCCCAGCGGCGAGAAGTGCCCACTGGTGGGTTCCAACGTGCCCTGGGCGTTCATGCAAGGAGAAATCGCCACCATTCTGGCAGGAGACGTCAAAGTAAAAAAGGAGAGAGACCCATGATTCGTTTGTGTGTTTGTGTTTTTTTTTTAAAAAAACAAAAAAAAGACGCTCTCGAAAACGACCTCTCCCCCCAAAAAAAACTGATTAATTGTATATACTCAACACGTAAACATGGTTGTACAATTTTGATTTCCAATACAATGTGTTTCTATATTTTTTGAAGATTAAGAAGGTATGTACTCATGATTGTTTTTTTTTTCCTTCTCTTTCTTTCTCTCTCTCTCTCTCTCTGATGTAAATCGTTATACGTTATTGGGAAAAAAAATCTTTCTGTACTGGCCTTTTCTTGGTAACAGTAACTGTTTAAATGTCGACTATGACTAACATTGCTTTCAGAGCACTTGGCAAAAAAAACTGAATGCTTCTAGTTGTACCTGTAATGCACTTGTTAAAATTTGCCAAATACAAGTTTTCTGGCATTTTATTAATAATACCTTGCAATATAGTGTCTGCTTCTTCCTCGTAGCTGAGTAAGGTTAGAGGGGTGTACATTGATAGTGCTGATGTCACTGGGGTATATTGTAGGGCGTGGTTTTTACACACACATACACACACACACACACATAATGAAAAAAAGGTTTGACCTTGAGAACTGCAGGCGTTTCAGTTTTAATGAGTAACACAGTGCAAGGCAGCATGCGTGTACTTTGACTTTAGTAGCGTGACTTTTAGTTGTCTGCCTATTGATTTTTTTTGGCCCCTTTTTTTAGACTGTGTAGCAACTACTCAGGAAGTGCCAGTGTTGCCCGCGGCCAGCTTTACTGTCTCTCATACTCGCAGCCTGGGCTGGGTGGAGTAAATCTGTAAATTCCTGCCCGCACCTCCCTTCCCCCCCCCCGGGCTATTATCCTGGCCTGGCGTAATTCAATGTTTAGATTTTTGGCAGGCGATTTAAATTTTTAAACAAAGCCTCTATTTATCACCGTGCCAGCGACCCAGCTGCGAATGAGTTTGTACACTTGTACTTGCCAGACAGGAGTGTTGCTGCCACGATAGGAGAGGTGTATTTTTATTTTTTTTATATATTGCGTTCGTATTGGCAGTCTACAAACACCAGGAGGAATTTGTGTGTGTGGAGGGAGGGGGGATTAAAAGCATAGCTGAAATGACAAAAGCGGCGCAAAAATTGAATTAGACTGACATTAAGGTTGTTCCTTTGGCAGAAAGTAGACTTGATACGGGCGGCACGGTGAGGAAAGGCTGGGATTGGAAGAGAATTTGTGTTTTTTTTTAAAATGGTGCACCCTGCATGTTTTGCTGCATCACTGTACTTCAGCTCTGTGTGTGTGTGTGTGTGTGGGAGGGAGGGAGGGGAAATGTGCAACATCAGCAGTAAGGCAGAGTCATGTGATTTCCCCCCCTTGACATAAAGACTGATTTCTGTTGTGTGCGTTCACAGTTTGCAAATCTGCTGGTTCAGTGTCTGCCGGTTTCGGCTTCTAGAGAAAGGGGGAGGGTGCTAGCTGCTGCCTGTCGCAATAAGGAAGGATGTTACGAAATGCTTTCAACTGCCCCATTTACCCAGCCCACTTGCATGTTCCCCGAGATTGCTGAATGTGTCCTTTTTTGGTCGTTGATGTGGTAAAACATTACGATGATAGGTTAAATCTAATTACCCCCCCCCCCCCAACCACAGCCACCGTGTGTGTACATAAGACTTGAGTAATAAAGTACGTTACAACAAATTGTTACCCCCCCTCTCCAGTTTCCCAAAGAAAATTATATCAATGAAGGGGCTGGTTGCTGTTGTGTTGGCTTTCAGACAGACTTTCCAGCCCCTTTTCTTACCCCCCCGGGTTGTGCAGAGAATAAAATCCCTCTGAAAATGAAGCTGGCGATTCTCTCTCTTTTTGCCGGATGGGCAGCTCTGTACCAGTACAATGTTGACCTCGCTTACCTAATTCTCAGCTGAAGACGTGGATCCATTCAGCACCTTTTTTTTTAAAAAGCCACAACAACAACAACAAAAAATAACTCGATCGGGTGATAGCTCCTGGAATCCCTGAGTCACCCAAATGCCTTTTTGTTCTAGTGCGCTGTGGTGCTAACACGCCTCCTCTGTCACACCACGCCAGTCCAATGCAACCCGAAAGATTGGTATTCTCACCAAGATAGACCCCTCAATCAAGTGTGGGGATGGTATACCACCGTAAACATTGTGTGCAGACAACCTACCCACCCCTCCCCCCCCACCAAATCAAGTGTTTTCAAATCCCAACTCCATGTTTGTTTAACTTTAGAACAAAATGTATATTTTTAGTTTTTTGCCAAGTTGACCTTTTTTAAAAGGTACACCTTTCTTGTGATAGACAGGAGAGTCAGCACGATACTTGCATCAGTTCGAGACTGATTGTACTATAGCACTGCTCAAAGTCCTGCCAATTTTCTGTTTTTTATCTTCTTCCATACTCCTTCTCCCCCTCCTCCCCACACAAAAAAAATTTATTGGTGTCACAATTCGCCTTACATTAACACTGCAATGAAGTTACCGTGAAAATTCCCCTTTTGCAATATTTAATTTCCTTTTAGCAAGGTGGTGGGGGGGGGGGGGTGCTGGGCTGCTTTGGTGCTGCAAAGTAGCCCATTCTTCCTGTTGTAGGTGTGTGTGTGTGTGTGTGTGTGATGCCGACGCACCTTCACGTTCCCCAGCACCGGCCCCGTCTTTGCTGTCACTCCCTGATCAGTGTTGTAACTGTACGTTCAAAGGTCGCCCGTTTCAAAAGCAGCTCTTTCTCTTTGACACGTTGACTTAAGATTGGCTGCAACTGACTCGAGGTGCTTGCTGTTGATGTTTACCCCACAATAGCTGACCACAAGCCCTGATATCGCTGATTCCTTGTAAATGTGATGTAGTAGCAAAAAGTGATAACGTCGTGTAGTGAGGAGGTGTGCAGCAGGGAGCTGTGGCGTTTAACACGGCTGCTTAGTTCATTGAGAAGGACGTGTAGGAGGCACGTTTCAAATGTTCTTTTCCTTTCTTCAAGGTTGCACTTACTGTCCCCTCCCTTAGGCCATGTATCTGGGAGTCTGTAACACGCATTGTGTAGATGAGGCGTTAGAGAAATTAATTAGAACATTGTGTTTTGTAGCTTTACAGGCTGGATGAATGTGGGACAGCAATGTTGTTGGTCACCTCAACCCTGACTTTACCTTTCCCGGGTACTGTATAGGTGCAGGAGGAGGCCATTCGGCCCCTCTTGAACCTGCTCCACCATTCAATTAGATCTGGCTGATCTGCACCCAAATCCATCTGCTATTTGCTCCTCATGGTTGATATCCTTATCAAATTGTGATATATAACCAACTCTGTCCTGACACCCATCTGCAGGTTTTTTTTTGGGCGGGGTAACAGAATTCTAGTGCAATGGATAGCCAGCAGCGTGTGAAATCAATTTGAAAGCAAGGCAGCTGTAAGGATAATTTCCTGATTTAATTTGCTGCCTGTCGTCATTTCTGAAGCATTGCTGCTACATTGTTAGCCTGCCTCCACCCCCCCCCCTCCTTTTTCTTTATTTTGGATTTCATTGCATAATCGATTCGTCGCAAATCTAACTGTGACCAGCTCCAAATGAGGGCCGGTTAGTGTTGCAGACTGGGAGTGTTTGTCTAGATGTGGTTGCTGTGATAGGCGAGGCGGACACTTGAACTTTCAAGCGGTTATTGGATAGGCACATGGAGCACACCAGAATGATAGCGAGTGGGATAGCTTGATCTTGGGTTTGGACATAGCTGGGCACAACATTGAGGGCCGAAGGCCCTGTGCTGTCCTGTACTGTTCTGTGTGTAGAGTCACGGTTCTGGTACAGTTTAGAGGGATCTTGTTTAAAGATTGATTCTTGACAGGCAGACAATCTGACAGGATCAGATTCAGAAGGAACTTTAATAAAATAAGTTGGATAAATACTTAAATGGTGGGAAAGTATTTATTTACGGGTCTGTGGTGAAGCTGGAGCTAATTGGATAATATTTAAAGAGCCATTTTTTAAAAAAAAATAGTTTTCTAGTTATCAGTGTCACAAGTAGGCTTAGGTTAATACCGCTATGAGGTTACTGTGAAAATCCCCTGGTCGCCACACTCTGGCCCCTGTTTGTACAGTACAGCAGGAGGCCATTTGGCCCATCCAGCCCAGGCCCTAGCCCCATAACCCCACATATTTACCCCACTAATTCCCCTAACCTGCACATCTTTGGACACTGAAGGAGAATTTAGCATGGCCAATGCAGTGAAGTTACTGTGAAAATTTCCTAGTCGCCTGTTGGGGTACACAAGAGGGAATTTAGCACGGCCAATGCACCATAACCAGCACCTCTGTGGGAGGAAATGCGCACAGAAGGTGCAGTCTCTGCAGAGAGGATGTCCCAAGCTGGGAATTGAACCTGTAAGGCAGCAGCGCTAACTACTGGTGCCACCACGCTGCCCAGAAGAAAAAATGGGAGCCAGTGCAGATGGGCCGAATGGCCTCCTGCACTGTAACAATCCAGTGGAACCGCAACTCCCCCCCTGTTAGCGTTAATTAGACAGGCAATTTGCCTAGCAGAAGAGCCAAGCTCGCTTGCGATTAAGCAGTAACAGCATTGCATTCTGAAACTTTGGCAGGTCCAAACGTGCTCCCTGCAGGGTTCCCAGCTGAGCAGACAAACTGCAACTCAAAATAAGCTGCAATTTTAACAGACCCAACGGCAAACTGGCAAAGGGTTACATCTTTCTCTTCTCTGGCATCGGCTGATTTCTGGGGAGGTTGTGGGGGGGGGGGGGGGGGGGGGGGGGGGAGTGGAGTGGCTTTGTTTTCTTGGGGGAATAAGTTTGAATTGACAATCGTGACTGAAAGGGAGTCAAATCACCTTAGTGCTGTTTCTGAATGAAGGGCGGAATGAATCAGAGACTGATGGAAACTTGTCAGTGCCTGGAGGCTGTGTGTGTGTGTGTGAGACACCTCCACCTCATACACAGCATGAGGATGCGGAAGCGAACAAGTTACTGCACGAACAAGAGAATCGAGAAAGCAGCTGTCCTTTGCCAAGGTATGTGAGCATGTTTGGTGGAGCTAGTTTATTTATCCCTGCCGCTTTTTTGAAATGTGAATTTGCTCTGGTGCCTATTGGCAGACGAACCCCCCTCCCCCTCGTCTGGCCGCCAACTTCTAACCGTGTTAGTCACTTCATGACTATGTTAGTAAAACACTCCCATTAGCTGCAACCTGACCTGGGAAGCCCTGGGGTTAGGGAAGGCGCTATAGTAATGCACTCCTTCCGTTTTTGAAACGGTATTTCAAAATCCTCTTGATGTTAAAACCAAGTCTACTCCAGACTCGGGAATTTCCACCGCTTTGACCTCACACAGCTGGACGGACCACTGCTCTCATCACTAAATCCTCACTTTATCATGAACGCAGTCAGGTCCACACAAGTTGCTGCCCGTTTATCATAGAAACCCCAAGGAGGCCATTCAGCCCATCGAGTCTGCACAGACCACAATCCCGTCTTTGCAATCCTATTTATCCTAGCTAATCCCCCCGACACTCGGGAGCAATTTAGCATAGCCAATCCCCCCCCTAACCTGCACATCTTTGGACTGTGGGAGGAAACCGGAGCACTGAAGAAACCCACACAGACAGGGGGAGAATGTGCAAACTCCACACAGGCAGTGACCCAAGCCGGGAATTGAACCCGGGTCCCTTGCGCTGTGGGGCAGCAATGCTAACCCACTGTGCCACCTTGCTGCCTATGTTACTGTATGCTCCAGTACCATGCAATAATAAAATCCCTGTGATGGCAGGTCTGTCATGTGAGGAGAGACTAGGTTGGTTGGGATTATATTCACTGCAGTTTAGGAGGGTGAGAGGGGATCTTATAGAAACTGATAGAATTCTAACAGGGTAGATTCAGAAAGAATGTTCCTGATAGTGGAAGTGTCCAGAACTCGGTTCATAGAAGTTTACAGCATGAAAACAATCGACCCAACTTGTCTACGCTGCCCTTTTTCTCAACCTAGTCCCAAATCCCTGCATCTGTACCCATCTTACCCATGTAACTGTTTAAATGCTTTTTAAAAAAGAGTTGTACCCGCCTCTACTACTACCTCTTGTTCCAGACCCTCACCAGTCTCTGTGTGAAAAAATTGGGATCCTTTTATATCTCTCCCCTCTCACCTTAAACCTCTGCCCTCTAGTTTTAGGCTCCCCTATCTCTGGGAAAAGGCATTGACTATCTGACTCATCTGTGCCCCTCATTGTTTTATAGATCTCTATAAGATCATACCTAAGCCTCCAGGAAAAAAGTCCCAGTCTATTCAGCCTCTCCTTGTAACTCAATCCATCTTCCTAGTTTAATAATATCCTTTCTATAATAGGGTGACCAGAACTGCACACAGTATTCCAAGTGTGGCCTGATCAACCCCGGATCATTGTCGGCTGAAACGGCCGAATGGCTACTCCTGTTTAAGTTTATGTTGCAAGTAGGCTTACATTAACACTGCAATGAAATTACTGTGAAAATCTCCTAGTCGGGTACGCTGAGGGAGAATTTAGCACGGCCAATGCAGCCTAACCAGCGTATCTTTTGGGCTGTGGGAGGAAAACCCACGCAGACACGTGGGGAATGTGCAGGCTCGGCACAGACCGTGACCCAAGCGGGGAGTGGAACCCAGGTACCTGGCACTGTGCCACACTTCCTTCTGGTTTCTATGATACAGTGCAGGAGGAAGCTATTCTGCCCAATATATCTGTGTAAGGGCTCTTCTGGGTTTTTTAAAATTCCATTGCCTTTGCTATTTCCCTACAGCTCTGTGCTTTTTTGTCCAACAGAGATCCAATTTCCTTTTGAAAAATGACTCGTGAATGTGTCTTTGATTCCGCCTTCCCCTCCTCCCCCTCTCCCCTAAAAAAACAAAAAAACCACTTTCAATCTGTGCCCTCCGGCTACTGAGCCAGTGGAAATATTTTTGTTTTCCTAACTCGCTGCCGTCAGACACACAAAAAAAGACATTGGCGAGCATGAAATTCCCCCAATCACCTTTTGTCACAACTGAGGCCCCTCTTTGTTGCTTCCCCCCCTCCAAAAAAATAAGGGAGAAACTTCCCCCCTCCCAACAAGACAAAGCATAAAAGACAAGGCACCAGGAAGTTGAAGAGATAATCTTGTTTCTAAAAATGTGAGCAAAGGGAAGGCGTGGTTGAATGGGTTTGAGTGAAGGAATTCTTACATGTCAGCTGCTTGGGAGCTGGGAGGCTAGTGCTAATTTTATTCGTTGACGCAGTGCAACCCAGGCAATATATAAAAAAAATGCCCTTGCATTCCGGTGCAAGAGATTACTGAGAAGGTTCAGGGAGGGGGGGGGGTGGTCGATACTAAACAAGGAATAGCAACTAATCTGTCCAACTGGGCAAACTATAATTAGACAAATGTCTTGGCTCTCAGTCACCATTCATCACTACAGCTAACACCAAGAAAGGAATTTCTGTTCAGTTGCAGACTCGCCTCAGTTTTTTATTTATATATATATCTGTGCGAGTCCAGAAGAGGCTGATTGTGAAATGATTCAGCGCCCTCTCAAATTTCCTTCTGCATTAGCTCATTTCCAACACCGGCCAGCGGGGTTAGCATGCGATCCCAACTGGCAAAACAACCCCGCAAGGCAGTTACCAGGGGAACGAGGGGGGTGATGCTTGCAAACACTTGGGAATGATGAAATTGTTCTCTTATGTTTTTTTTTCCGCCAATGCAAGTTTGTGCAAATGGTAAAATACCGTTTCACCATAAGAGGCAGCTCGGACTGGTTCATTTTCATCTGAAAGGGGAAAATATTAAGAGTTCAGCCACCCACACAATGACAGTACCCCCACACACAGCCTTCTCTCCCTCAACCCCCCCCCCCTCCCTCCCCCAGCTCTATAATGTTTGCCCACGTTGCAATATTTTCACCTACCTTCTGTTAGGGCTAGTAACACACACAGAGACCCCGGGGGTAATGCTCTGGTGCACCTGAGTTCAAATCCCACCCATGGCAGATTGAATCCAATATAAAAAAATCTGGAATCACAAGTCTAATGATGCCCCTGAAACCTTTTGTCAATTCTCGCAAAGACCCATCTGATTTACTAGCAAGGAAATCTGTCGTTCCTGACCAGTTTTGGCTTACATGGAAATCCAGATCCACAGTGTTGTAGTTGACCACATTGTGAAGTACTGTTCTCATTTGAGATTTGTTTATTGGGGGCTTCATAGTGGTACAGTGGGTTAGCACTGCTCCCTCACAGCTATTGCAAATCAGAACACCTAATTCGCCTGAGGAAGGCTACAAAGGCCGAAAGCTTGCAAGTTTACTATCAAATAAATCGGTTGGATTTGGTATTGTCAGACCTCTTACTGAGTTTACCCCTCACAGTGCCGGGGACCTGGATTCCATTCCGGGCTTGGGTCACTGTCCGTGTGGAGTCTGCATGTTCTCCCCGCGTCTGCACGGGTTTCCCCCGGGTGCTCCGGTTTCCTCCCACAGTCCAAAGATATGTGGGTTAGGTGGATTGGCCGTGCTAAATTGCTCCTTAGTGTTAGGGAGGTTAGCAGGGTTATGGGGATAGTGGCCTGGGTGGGGCTGTGGTCAGTGCAGACTCGATGGGCTGAACGGCCCCCTTCTGCACTGTAGGGATTCTCTTCTATAATAATGGGAAATATACAGTTTCACCCCCAAAAAATGGGATGTCGCAAGAAGTCAAACACTTCTGTGGCACGGGTTGGCACAGTGCAGAAGGAGGCCATTCGGCCCGGTGAGTGTGCACACCCCTATCTCCTGTATCCTTTCAGTAATCTCTTACACCGGAATGCAAAGCCATTTATTTTTGCCAAGTCTGCACTAATCCAATCTCATTGCCCCCATTAAGTGGCAATTTAACAAGGCCAATCCACCTAACCAACACGTCTTTGGAGTGTGGAAGGAAACTGGAGCACCTGGAGGAAACCCATGCAGACATGGGGAGAATGTGCTGACACTACTCATACAGTGACCCCAGGCCGGAGTTGAACCCGCATCTCTGGCACTGTGAGGCAGTAGTGCTAACCATTGTGCCACTGTGCTGCACTGTTGCCTCACAGCGCCAGGGACCCGGATTCGATTCACGGCCTGGGTCACTGCCTGTGTGGAGTTTGCATGTTCTCCCCATGTTTCCATTGTCTGCCCCTTGCCTGCTCTGTGGTGGTCGGGGCGGTAAAAGTCCGGCTGTGGTCTTTTTCCCACGGTAGGGGGATTGGGTTTATTTCCTAGTGTCACAAGTAGGCTTACGTTAACATTGCAACGAAGTTACTGTGGAAATCCCGTAGTCACCACACTCCGGTGCCTGTTCGGGTACACCGAGGGAGAATGGAAAACTCGAGGGTTCAAGGTGAGAGGGGTAAGATTTAAAAGTGATCCCAGGGGCAACCTCTTCACACAGGGGGTGGTGCGGGTATGGAGCGAACTGCCGGAGAAAGTGGTTGAGGCAGGGACATTAGCAATATTTAAAAAGCATGTGGATAAATACATGGGGAAGGATTGGAAAGATGTGGCCAATTGTGAATACCTGGCAGGCCACTATGGTCAGCATTGACCAGTTGGGCCGAAGGGCCTGTTTCTGTGCTGTAGTGCTCTTTGTCTCTGCGTCTTTTGCTCAGAAAGTCTTTTTGGAACCCACACAAATCGCTTTAAGGCAGGTACCATTTGGACCTGCATTCCCGGCCAGCTCTATGCTGCTGCTTCATTGAGTATGGCGTATTTAATCTTACGGCAGATTTAAAAAGCTGTGATCTTATTTCCCACTGTAATAAATCTTTCTCTAACCCCTCAAGTCATTTAAATTACTTAGTGCAAAAAAAAGGTTTTCCCTCCTTCAGTTTACCAAACTTATCTGGAGTATTGAGGCAAGGTGGTTGGAGAATGGAATGTTAACGGGGAGGCCATTCAGCCCCTCTGATCTGTCTCCTGCCATTTAATGTCATGTTTGATCTTCATCCTCACTCAATCCAGCCTCCTCCTTTCTGTTTGCCTTACGCAAAAACAAACTTTCCATTTCTGTTTTAACGGTTTTATTCGATCAGTCGCCTCCAGTTTTTTTTTTGGAGGAGTGGGGTTTGCAAGGTGGGTGGGAAGGAGAAGGCTCCAGATTCCCCACAAGCCATTTTGCCCTTGTGTCAATGTGAACAATGTGTCCTTGTTTTGGGCTGGCCACTCCCCCCCCCCAAGAGAGGAAACAGTTTCTGTCTATCTACGCCATCAAATCAAATGGGGCGGCACAGTGGCACGATGTTTAGCACTGCGCCAGGGACCTGGGTTCGTTTCCTGTCTTGGGTCACTGTGTGTGTGGAGTTTGCACATTCTCTCTGTATCTGCATGGGTTTCCTCTGGGTGCTCCATTTTCCTCCCACAGTCTGAAAGATGTACAAGTTAGATGTGCATTGGCCGTACTAAATTCTCCCTCAGTGTACCCGAACAGGCGCCAGAGTGTGGCAACAAGGGGACTTTCACAGTAACTTCGTTGCAGTGTTAATGTGAGCCTACAGGTGACGCTGATAATTAAACTTAAAAACTGTAAACCCTTTCATCATTTTAAATATATCTGTGGGCAGCATGGTGGCAGAGTAGTTAGCACTGCCCGCCTTACAGTGCAGCGACCTGGGGAGTTCAATTCCATAGCTTGGGTCACTGTCTGTGCAGAGACTACACATTCTCTGTATGGGTTTCCTCCGGGTGCTCCTGCTTCCTTCCACAATCAAAGGATGTGCGGGCTAGGTGGATTGGCCATGCTGAATTGCCCCTTAGTGTTGGGGGACTAACTAGGGTAAATGCATGGGGTTATGGGGATAGGGCCTGGGTGGGATTGTGGTCGGTGCAGACTTGATGAGCCAAATGGCCTCCTGCACTGTAGAGATTCTATGACTCTATTCTGTTTTCTCCACCAGATCACTCCTTAAGTTTCTCTACTCCAGGGGACACTAGCCTAGTGATGAAAGGTGACAGGGGGAGTGTTATCAGGCATCATAGTGTAGAAATGGAACATGAAACAATCAAAATGGGATTAACTAATGATTGAGGTGAGAAAATGCAGCAACAATGGCATACAGAGTAAAAGTCAATCACCCTTTCTCTATCCAACTTATCAGTTATAGATATTTGCATCTTATCTTCCATTTATATTGACAGAAGAGATTGGCCTTGCAATTCAACAAATTATTTTAGATAGCTTGATATTGTTAATGGATTAGATTTGATTTATTATTGTAACATGTATTAGCATACAATGAAAAGTATTGTTTCTTGTGCCGTATACAGACAAAGCATACCATTCATAGGGAAGGAAACAAGCGAGTGCAAAATGTAGTGTTACAGTCATAGCTAGGGTGTAGAGAAAGATCAATTTAGTGTGAGGTAGGTCCATTCAAATGTCTGATGGCAACAGGGAAGAAGCTGTTTTTGAGTTGGTTGGAAGGTATCCCCACACTTTTGTATATTTTTCCCAATGGAAAAAGGTGGAAGAGAGAGTGTCCGGGATGCGTGGGATCCTTAATTATGCTGGCTGCTATTCCGAGGCAGCAGAAAGTGTAAACAGAGTCAATGGATGGGAGGTTGGTTTGAGAGATGGACTGGGCTTCGTTCACAACCATTTGTAGATTCTTGCGGCCTTGGGTGGAGCAGGAGCCTTACCAAGCTGTGATACAACCAGAAAGAACGCTTTCTATGGTGCATCTGTAAAAATTGGTAAGAGTCATAGCCAAATTTCCTTAGTCTTCTAAGAAAGCAGAGGTATTGGTGGACTTTCTTAACTATGGGGGGGACCAAGACAAACTTGGTGACCTGGACACCTAAGAACTTGAAGCTCTCGACCATTTCTACTTTGTCCCCGTTGATATAGACTGGGGCATGCCCTCCATCGAGTTTTCTGATGTTGATGACTATTGTTGACATTGAGGGAGAGATTATTGTTGTTGCACCAGTTCACCAGATGCCCTATCTCATTCCTGTAGTCTGTCTCATCATCATTTGAAACCTGACCCACTATGAGATTGTTAATAGAAAGAGGCTTGACTGGAAATAAATTGGAATTGATGGAAGGACAGATATTGTTAACAAGTTGGTACAGGTGCAAACAGATATATTGTAAAGAGGGTGAAATAGATACTAGATTGATCCATAGATTTATATAGTTGAAACCATGCGGGTTATTAATAGATTACATTCAGGGGGGGAAAAGATGGCCAACTTCTTGTTAGATTCTCCTCTTAGCTCTTCACCTGAACTCCTGGTTTTCTTGATTCTTCGCTCGAGCCCTCTCCAAGCTCATCATATCCATGAAACATGGATGACTTGACCCCATTCCAACTGAACTCTTGACCTCCCAACTTCCCATTCCCTGTGAGGTGATATTGGGAGTAGTTAATACTGTATCCTGCTTTTTCAATCACCCGTCTCTACAAAAAATAACAACCCTTGACTCTTGCAAACTAAAGCCGCATTTTCAACCTCCCTTCCTCTCCCAAATCTTTGAAGGTGCTGGCTGCTGCTTCCCAGATCTGCTCCCAGCTTCCCACGTTTAAACCCTTCATCTCAGCTTCTCGCTCCTGCCGTAATATCTTATCGGAGCCACCGATGATGTCCTAGAGGTGGCACGGTGGCACAGTGATTAACACCACAGCCTCACAGTGCCAGGGATCCAGGATCCATTCCCGGCTTGAGTCACTTCTGTGCAGAGTCTGCATCTTCTCTTCGTGTGGGTTTCCTCTGGATGCTCCGGTTTCCTCCCACAGTCCGAAAGATGTTCTGGTTAGATGCATTGGCCATGCTAAATTCTCCCTCAGTGTAACTGAACAGACACTGGAGTGTGGCCACTAGGGAATTTTATAGTAACTTCATTGCAGTGTTAATGCCTACTTGTCATACTAATAAATAAACTTTAAACTTAAAAGGACAGCTTCTTTCCTGCAGCCATCAGACTTTTGAATGGAGCTTCCTTGCATTAAGTTCATCTTGCTCTACGTCCTCGCTATGAGTGTAACGTTCTGCACCCTCTCCTTTCCTTCTACCCTGTGTGCTCTATGGTATGCTTCTCAAAGAAATTAGAGTTTTTTCTCTTGGTGTGACTTGACAGAAATCTTCAAGATTATGAAATGGTTTGATCGGTAGATGTGGAGAAGATCCTTCCACTTGCAGGCAAGACCAGAACAAGGATGATGAATATATGATAGCCACAAATAAAGGAATTCAGGGGGAATCTCTTTACTCAGAGAATGGGGGAGAATGCAGAACTCACCAGTAATAATTGAAGTAAATGGCATATATGTATATTCAAGGGAAAGCTGGATAAATACTCGAGGGAGAAAGAAATAGTGGAATATATCAACCGGGTTAAATGAAGTTGAAGAACATGAATACTGATGCAAAAAGGTTGGCAAAACGGGCTGTTATTATCATGCAAAGATATTGTAATTGACATCTCCCTTCATTTAGTCCAATGAGTGTACAGCACCATATCCCCTCTTTCCATCCAATCCAACTGTATAAAACAGAAGCAAAGTATCAAAAAGTAGATTACAACGTACAAATCGACCTGGTGTACGAGACAACGCAGCCCTAAGAATCATGTTTGTCCGTGGACTTGGTCTATAGGTCCATTCGAAAGTCCGATGGCAGCAGGGAAGAAGGTCTTTTCAGTTTAAAGTTTAATAATGAATGTCACAAGTAGGCTTACATTAACACTGCAATGAAGTTACCGTGAAAATCCCCTAGTCACCACATTCCAACACCTGTTTGGGTACACTGAGGGAGAATTTAGCACGACCAATGCATCCTCACCAGCACGTCTTTTGAACTGCGGGAGCAAACTGGAGCACCCGGAGAATGGTATGTGAAGACCTTGAGAATTTTTAAAAAAAATTGATTTGATTTATTATTGACACATGTACTGGAATACAATGAAAAGTATTATTTCTTGTGCGCTATATAGACAAAGCAGACCATTCATAGCGTACATGGGGAGAAGAAAAGAGAAGGTGTAGAATGTAGTGTTACAGTCATAGCCAGGATTTAGAGAAAGATCAGCTTAATACAATCCAGAGAGTTATAGGCCGGTGAGCCTGACATTAGCTTTTAGAGAAGATACTGAGGGGTAGGTTATATGACCACTTGGAGGAAAATAGACTAACTAGTGACAGAGAAAGAACAGCTTTATGCAAGGTAGGCCCATTCAAAAGTCTGAGGCAACAGGGAAGAAGCTGTTCTTGAGTCGATTGGTACGTGACCTCATACTTTTGTATCTCTTTCCCAATGGAAGAAGGTGGAAGAGAGAATGTCCGGGGTGTGTGGGGTCCTTAATTATGCCGGCTGGTTTTCCGAGGCAGCGAGAAGTGTAGACAGAGTGAACAGAGTCAACCTTCAATGCTGGCTATGTTTTTTTCTAATATGGAGATCAGGACTGTTCACAATATGCCAAGTGTGGCCTGTCAGATGAGGAGAGAGTAATTTGGTTAGGATTATATTCACTGGAGTTTAGAAGAGTGAGAAGAGGATCTCATCGAAACTGATGAAATTCTAACAGGCTTAGACAGGGTAGATTCAGAAAGAAAGTTCCCAATGATGGGGGAGTCCAGAATTAGAGGGTCATAGTTTGAAGGTAAGGGGTAAACCTTTTAGAATGGAGCTGAGGAGAAATGTCTTCACCCAGAGGGTGGTGAATGTGTGGAATTCACTCCCACAGAAAGTAGTTGAGGCCAAAACATTGTGTGATTGCAAGAAGAGATTAGGTTTAGCCCTTGGGATCAAGGGATATGGGGAGGCAGAAGGGGCAAAATCAAGATATTGAATTCAGTGATCAGTCATGCTCAAGATGAATGGCAGAATAGGCTGAAAGAGCCGAATGTCCTACCCCTGCTTCTAGTTTCTATGTAATTGTCTATATTAGTACTGTTCCTGAACACCATCCCTCCAGAAGTGGAAGCCAATGCTTTATTGTGGGCTCATTATCCTTTGTGATTTGTGGAGCCCCGATTCTCTGCTGCCTCTGAATCGTGGGCAGAATCTTTATCTTCTCTCCCAATCTGCACCACCTCATTTCAGCTCCACTGCTAACTCATTTACTCATTACAAGCTCGCTCTGGGAGTACATTAAAAAAAATCCCTGTCTCTCCTCGCCGCGATTATTCACATGTCCTAATTTAGTATCGTCCACAAATAATTAAATTTCGTACTTAGTCATCATCTGCTTTGTCATCCACATTTAGTGTTTGTTTTATACTTTCATTTTAATGTTGCCCTTATTTCCGTCATGCTACTACTGTTTGTATGTTTCTGTTTGTTACTGGGTTATATATATCCTGGCTGCTATTGATCACTGATTTCAATCTCTCCCTCTCCTCCTCTATGTCCCTGCTTGTCGATACATTTTTCCAGTTTATCTTTCCCCAGTTCCATTTTTGGCCCCACTTAAAATGCGCTTTTTGTCAATTTATTGCTTTGCTCTTCTCCTGCTTAATCTTTATCGTACACCTTATTATTGGCACGTCTGCTAAATTCTCACCAATTTTTACAGATGCGCCGCAGAAAGCATTCTTTCTGGTTGTATCACAGCTTGGTATGGGCTCCTGTTCTGACCAAGACTGCAAGGAACTATTAAGGGTCGTGAACACAGCCCAGTCCATCAGGCAAACCAGCCTCCCATTCATTGACTCTGTCTATACTTCCCGCTGCCTCAGAAAAGCAGCCAGTATAATTAAAGATCCCACACATCCCGGACATTCTCTCTTCTACCTTCTTCCGTCGGGAGAAAAATACAAGTCTGAGATCTCGTACCAACCGACTCAAGAACAGTTTCTTCCCTGCTGCCAATGAACTTTTGAGTGGACCTGCCTTGTATGAAGTTATGGGAAGGTGACGGCTTATGGTATTATCATTAGGTGATTGATCCAGAAAGTCAGCTAATTTTCTGGGGGACCTGTGTTCGAATCCTGTCACGGTAGTTGGTGGAATTTGAATTCAATGAAAAAAAATATGGAATTAAGAATCTACTGATGACCATGACACCGTTGTCAATTGTCGGAAAACCGCATCTGGTTCACTAATGTCCTTTAGGGAAGGAAATCTGCCGTCCTTACCCAGCCTGGCCTACATGTAACTCCAGAGCCACAGCAATGTAGTTGACTCTCAACTGCCCTCCAAGGGCAACTAGGGATGGTCAATAAATGCTGGCCCAGACAGTGAAGCCCATGTCCTATGAATGAATACAATTAATTTTTTAAAAAGTTGATCTTTCTCTACACCCTAGCTATGACTGTAACACTACCTCTGCACCCTCTCCTTTCCTTGTCTATGAATGGTATGTTTTGCCTGTATAGTGTGCAAAAAACAATACTTTTTACTGTACACTAATACATGTGACAATAAATTAAACCAAATTAAAAAAAAACATGTGATTGCTATAGTTCTCAGAGAACCTCTTAAGTTTTCAAAACTCCCTTACTAACTGGTGGGAGTCCCCGAGCTGAGGATGAGGAAGGAGACGGAATAGGCAAGAGACTGTTAGGAAGACACAAAGGTAAAGTCAAAATATTGGAAAAAGCTTACAAGCCTCCACACAACCTGCCCATCTAACACTTAAAGCACCAGCTGCCTTGCATGTAGTAAAGTTAGAAGATCATCCATTGAACTATCACATTACACCCATCACTTGATGTAGCAGGGAAAAGTTGGGAAAAGATTCTGTAACATGGGACTTCAACTCCACCACCAGCTCATGGAACTAATCAGGATCATGAGTTGTTTCGGGGTGAGCACTGCTGGCTCTCAGCACCAGGGACCCGGGCTCCATTCCGTGCTTGGGTTTTCATGTTTGCATGTTCTTCCTGTGTCTGTGTGGGTTTCCTAGTTGCCACACTCCGGCGCCTGTTCGGGTACACTGAGGGAGAATTTAGCATGGCCAATGCACCCTAACCAGCACGTCTTTCGGACTGTGGGAGGAAACCGGAGCACCCGGAGGAAACCCACGCAGGCAAAGTGCAGACTCCACATGGACAGTGACCCAAGCCGGGGATCGAACCTGGGTTCCTGGTGCTGTGAGGCAGCAGTGCTAACCACTGTACTATACGTTAGGGCACCAGGAACAACCACCCCACCCCCCTCCCAAACCATGCTATTCTTTGAAGTTGCAAATGGAACTTCACATGGTAAATGTGTGGAATTACGGGGATAGGATGAGGGGAAGGAACTGGGTAAGGCCACATGCCTTCTATTCATTAGAATGAGCTGTGTTAAATAGCTAATGGTATTTTTAGGGAGCTGGTATCATTGTTTGAAGAGCAGGGTAGAGAATGGAGGGAGCGTACGTGTGTGTATATATGTGCCTGTGTGTGCGTGTGTAGAGAACTCAGTAAGAATTTAGCAACACCAATTATTAATCCAACCGATTTATTTGATAGTAAAAAGGCGAGCTTTCAACACTCTTGTGTCTTCCTCAGGCAAGTGCAGTGTTCATATATGTGTGAGTGTTTGTGTGTGGGGCAGGTGGAGTGGTGGGAGAGGTGGGTAGGGTGGTGGTGGGGCAGGGGTGTGGGGGAAGGTTTAATACCTAGGCTGTGAGAATGGAAACCATCACGGAGCAGTTAGATAGTCAACATCCCAACATCTGAAAGTAGAGGGCATAGGTTTAAGGTGGTGGGGAGGGAGGGAGATACAAAGGGATCAAGAGGGGCAATTATTTCACACAGAGGGTAGCTTGTAGAGGTGGGCACAATTTTCTCTTTTAAAAAGGGGTTTGGACAGTTACGTGGAGGGTGGGCGTAGAGGGAGTGCGGGCAACGTAGCGGTTAAAGAAAAGGGGTAGTACGGACAAGTTGGGCCGAAGGGCTTGTTTCCATGCTGTAAAACTCTTGTGACCACCTCCCCCACAGTGGAGCAAAGCCACCGCTAAAAGTTACGGCTTACAAAAAACGGGGAGGGGGAGGGGGAGAGGGGGCTTGAATCAGCCGGTGTAAGATTGTCCACTTTCATCTCTGATTTTGGGAATTTCTCTCATGTGCAGTCTGCAAAATGGAAAATCAGGGCGAAGGCTCCGCTGGGAGTTGAGAGCTCGCTTGTTTGTTTGTGTGCTGAATGATTTGCCTATGTGAGCTGCTGGCTAGCTGCCAAGGACTGAAGCGAGGGCCCCTTTCGTCTAACAGGAAGGGCTTTGTGGAGTCATTTTATTTATGGTATGCAATCGCAGTGTCAGCTGATGGGACGCATTGATGAAGATGACTAGCGAATAACAGTTAAGCATTTCAGCCTTGCTTTCCCAGCTAGCCTCTCAGGCAGCTAGTTATTCAGCAGGAGCTGGGTGTTTTGTACAGTCAGTAAAGTTTTGCAACACCAATTTTAAATCCAACCAATTTATTTGATAGTAAATTTACTATCAAATAAATAGTATTTGATAAATTTGATAAATTTACTATCAAATAAATTGGTTGGATTTAAAATTGGTGTTGCAAAACTTTACTGAGTTTACCCCAGTCCAACGCCGGCATCTCTACATCATGTTTTGTACAGTTACAGCTGCCTTTTACATCACTTATGCAAAGGGAGCACATGCTCTCTCTCTCTCTCTCCTTCCACCTTCCCTCTGTCGAAGCGGTACTGCTTTCCTTTTGTTAAAGAACCGCCTGTCCCACAGGGGATCAGAGGAACACCAGTCTGCTCCCCCTCCTCCCCACGCCCAATCTCCAACACAGCTTCCTCTTCCCTCCAAGTTCCAGAAGGAAATTTACATCTCCTCCCAGTCCGAAGATTGCCTCCCCCCTCCTCCTCCTCCCAGTATTCATCCAAGCAAGATGGACTTGGCCAAGTTGTCGGAAGGGGAGGGGGGGAGGGGGTTTGCGAGCAGGAAGAGAAAGAAATAAACACGTAAGCAATGTTTGTAGTCCTTTCAGACACTCTGCTGTAGCTCAGGGGATTGCCAGTTGTGGCTGGGTAATACTGGAGCTTACAATCGTAAAATCCCCACAGTGCAAACAGAGGCCATTCGGTCCATCCTGTCTGCACTGATCACAATCCCACCTATCCCTACAACCCCATGCTTTTACTCTAACTGGTCCCCCCCCCACCCCATCCAGGCCTCATTCCTGTAACCCCAAATATTTACCCTGCTAATCCCCCGACACGTGGGTCAATTTGGCATGGCCAATCCATCTAAAGTTAATTAGTCACATTAACACTGCAATGAAGTTACTGCGAAAATCCCCCTAGTCCCCACACTCAGGCGCCTGTTCGGGTACCCTGAGGGAGAATTTAGCACGGTCGATCCACCTAACCAGCACCTCTTTCAGACTGTGGGAGCAAACCCACGCAGACACGGGGAGAATGCGCAAACAGTGACCCAAGGCTGGGAATTGAACCAAAGGCCCTGGCGCTGTGAGGCCGCAGTGCTAATCACCGTGTCACCCAAAAACCTGCTCATCTTTGGATGGGTGGGAGGAAACCAGAGAACCCGGAGGAAACCCACACAGACATGGGGAGAATGTGCAGACTCCACACAGACAGTGACCCGAGGCAGGAATCGAACCCATGTCCTTGGCGTTGTGAGGCAGCAGTGCTAACCACTGTGCCATCATGGCTAACCTCCTACTTTCCCTCCACACAAATAGCCTCCCCATCCAATAAAGAGAAAAACACATTGCTCAAACAAAGATGTGTGGGTTTGGCCAGGCTAAAAATTGCCCCTTAGTGTCCTGGGGTGCGTAGGTTAGAAGGATTTTTTTTTAAGAGCAACACATTTAGTGGGTAAATATGTAGGGATAAGGGGATAGGGCCTGGATGGGATTGTGGTCGGTGCAGACTCGATGGGCCGAATGGCTTCTTTCTGTACCGTAGGGATTCTATGAAATCTATGGAAACAAAAAGGACAAAACAGAAAAATTAGACTTAATGCCCCCCCCCCCGCAAATATTTTCGTTCTCTGTAAGATGAATTCTGAATTGCTGTCCCTGGGGGGTTGGCAAACCCTCCTAGAGTTAGGCACAGGGATGATACAAACAGTTAGGATTAACAACTGGATTTGGGATGTTAAAAGGGAGAATGGAAAGTTGAGTGTGTCGGTAATGGGTTACTGAGGTTAGGTTTTTGTTTGCTCTCTCTCTCTCTCTCACACACACACACTCATTCATCTGGGCACTCTGCCAAGATTGCTAAAGAATGTGGCCTGGCATGAGTTCATTGTTGCTGGCATGTAAGCACATCTAGAATATTCCGTGCTCAAGCCTGTTCTGAATTAATCAACTGACACAGGCTGGAAAAGAGGCTCTGAAGGGTTCATTGGAAGCTTCCACACGCTGTTTTCTTACTTCTCCCATCTTAACCTCGCAATCTCTCAGGAGCTGTGCTGAAGAAAGAAAGAAGGTGTATTTGTAGCATTAAATAACTCTCACTTCCTATTCTGGACTGTTGATTTGAAGAGAAACAGTCGCGTGAGTCACCAAGCCCTCATATTGTTATTTATGGATTTAAAACTGCGTGTTAGCCTCTCGGCATATTTGGCAGTGGGAGGAGTTGACTTTACAGACCGTTTGAAACACACCATTTCCCTGTTTTTGCTGAGTTACAGCTGTACCTCACCAAGAAAACCACTGCAGCTTATTCTAACCACTTCCTCTCTTACACAAAGTAGTTGTGTCACAGAGATTAGAGAGAGAGAGGGATATGCAAAGCTTGTTTTCGGAACACTGTTCGGTGACTGAGGGAGAGATGGTGACGCAAAATTTATTTATTGGTGTCAGAAGTAAGCTCACGGTTAGGGTGCATTGGCCGTGCTAAATTCTCCCTTAGTGTTACCCAAACGGACACCAGAGTGTGGCGACTAGGGGATTTTCACAGTAACTTCATTGCAGTGTTAATGTAAGCCGACTCGTGCCTAATAAATGAACTTTATTAACACTGCAATGAAGTTACTGTGAAAATCCCCTAGTCGCCACACTCCAGTGCAGGTTTGAGTACACTGAGATAGAATTTTGGCATGGCCAATGCATGTAACTAACATGTCTTTCAGAAAAAAACTGCAGCACCAGAAGGGAACCCACATACATATATGGAGAATGTGCAGACTCCAGCACACAGTGACCCAAGCTGGGAATTAAACCTGGGTCCCTGGCCTGGGAGGCAGCAGTTTGAATTAAGTTCAAAATTAAGTCCCTGAGCTTTGCCAGATTGAGTGTACATAGATTATATTAGAAATAAGCAACTACACAATCACTCACACACACACACACTCACACACGTTCACACACACACACACACTTACTCACACAGACACTCACCACACACACCATTCACACACACACATTCACACACACACACACACACTCACACACACACATTCACACATTCACACACACACACACTCACACACCATTCACACACTCACACACACACACTCACACACACATTCACACACTCACACACACACTCTCACACACACTCACTCACACACACACACACTCCTCTCACACACACACACACACACTCACACACAGTCACACACACCTCACAACACATTCACACACAGTCACACACACACACACACACACACACACACACACACACACACACACACACACACACACACACACACACACACACACACACACACACACACACACACACACACACACACACACATTCACACACACACACTCACACAAACACATTCACAGTCACACACATGCACACACACACACACATTCAAACTCACACACATACAATATACACACACACGCTCTCATGCACACAGTCTCACACACACACATTCATACACATACACATACACATACACACACTCTCACAAAACTCATTTGGACACACATTCATTCACATACGCACAGTCACTCAAACACACACGCACTCGCACACATTCAAACACACACACACACATTCATACACACTCCCCCACACACACACTACACACACTCCCCCACACACACACACACACTACACACACTCACACTCACAGTTGATGGATGAAGTTATGTTATGAATAAACTCCTGTAGCAGATGGTTTAATTATTTGTCTGTGTTTGTTGCTGGCATGAGGGATAAGAACAGAAGGGTCAGGAAGAGCTAATTAGAACGTATATCGTACTGAGTGAACGTATATCGTACTGAGTGAACGTATATCGTACTGAGTGAAGGTATATCGTACTGAGTGAACATATATCATACTTGCCCATATTAATGTGGCAAAGTACTCAGCATTTACTCTTGAGGGTCGTTTAACCGTCACACCTTCAGCAAGCATTTGTTTTTGTAAAACCTGTGACGATAGTATCAATACTTAACTTTACGCATCAGCTTGTTGTTTTTTAAGTTCTCACTCTCATTATTGAATTTCTCCATTGCCTCAACCAGGGTGGCACAGTGGTTAGCACTGCTGCCCCACAGTGCCAGGGACCTGGGTTCAATTCCCGGCTTGGCTCACTGTCTGCACGTTCTCCCCGTGTCTGCGTGGGTTTCCTCCAGGTGCTCCGGTTTCCTCCCACAGTCCGAAAGACGTGCTGGTTAGATGCATTGGCTGTGCTAAATTCTCCCTCAGTGTGCCCGAACAGGCGCCAGAGTGCGGCGACTGGGGTATTTTCACAGTAACTTCATTGCAGTGTTAATGTAAGCCTACTTAGAATAGAATTGTGGAATCCCTGCAGAAGGAGGCTATTCGGCCCATCGAGTCTGCGTTGACCAGATTCCCACCCAGGTCCTATTCCTGTAACCCCACATATTTACCCTGCTGATTCCCCCTGACACTAGGGTTAATTTAGCATGGCCAATCAACCTAACCCGCACATGTTTGGATGTTGGAGGAACCCGGTGAAAACCCATGCGGACACTGGGAGAATGTGCAGGCTTCGCTCAGACAGTGAGCTAAGCTGGGAATCGAACCCGGGTACCAGGCACTGTGAGGCAGCAGTGCTAACCACCATGCCATCTTTGGTCAGACTTGATGGGCCAAATGGCCTCCTTCTGCACTGTGAGTTTCCATACAGAAAAAACAATCTTTTTTTTACATTGCACTTGTGACACTAATAAGTAAGCGTTAAAAGCCTTCCTGCAGCTTGGGAGATTTCCCCATTTCTGGCCCCTTGACTTTACTCAGTTGACTGCTGAGAATCATGCTTTTAGCTGGACGGGTGCTATCATTTCCTCTCTTTACTCCTTTCACACGACCTGCTAAGAGACTCCTTCTTTGACTCAGCCTTTGGCCGCGACCCTGCAGTGGGATTTGGGCTGAGTGCTGTGCTTGTCCCTCCGAACTCTGGCTAACGCTGGCCCAGTCTCTGCACAGGCTTCTGCAGAGCTGCAGCAGTGTCTAACCCGCACCTCCTCGGCTGTTGAGAGCTTTGGGAGACCCTGAGCTCAGTGGAGATGTAGTATCAATGCAATTCTTTGTTTCCCCCCACTTACGTAAACAAGTAATCTGGAAATAAAAACCCCTCTGTGGTAGTCTCCTCTTGAGGTGAACGGAGTTAGCCGCGTGCTGCTACAGAGTTTCAGTGTAAGCCCTGTTTGTCGATTGTAGTGAGGTTCTGCAGGCTGGTTGATTAATCCAGAGGTTGTCAGGATTGCCCTGAAATCCGCAGGAATGACTCCCCTCTCCCAACCCCCACACCCCACCCGCGGATACCGCTGCGAGTTAAAACCCGGGAGTAGAATTATTGAAAAAGGAATTTTTTTGCCTTGTGTGTTGGTAAAATTATCAGAGGTTGTGGGTGGGATGTTGAGGGTGGGCTATTTGACTGGGGAAATGTGGGGCAGGAGACTAACACAATGAAACCTCCAGCAGTACTTGCTGCCAGAGCTGGCAATCCTAGCCGGAGCCCCTGTAGATGGGGTGCCCAGTGTAAACCTGAGGGTCTCTTCCCTCATTCTCACCCCTCCCCGTACTCAGTCTGCCACCTCTGCTTCCACTCTTTTGGATGAGAGGAGTGTTGGATCCCTGGCAAAAAGTTCTTGAGTCTTCTCCTCTCCCCTCTGGGGCCTCCTCCTCCAGCCCTGGATGCTTTGCCCGCAGCTCAGTCCCCTTGCACCTCCTTCACATCCTCCCATTCAATATCAACTTCTCGAAGACTCTCCCAACAAGGCCAGACAATTACGTAGACTTATATAAAGCACAGAAGCAAGGCCATTCAGCCCATCTGGTCCATGTCAGCTTTGATGTCCCTCTTTCTGCTCATGTCCATCCAACCCTAACCATGAACTTTCTGTTCCTTCCTTCCTCACGCCTTTATCTAGCTTCCCCTTGAGTGTATCTATGCCATTCGCCTCAACCGCTCCATGTGGTAACAAGTTCCTCATTCTCACTGCTCTCAGGATGAAGAAATTTCTCTTGAATTTCTTACCGGGTTTAATAGTCCTTATTGTCCATTAGTGACAACTGGTGTTGGCTTCTTTCGTTAAGTGGAAACGTTCTCTCTGCGTCTACCTTATCAAAACTCATCCAAGACCCCAATCGCAAAGCCTCTCAGTCCTCCCCTTTCTAGGGAAAAGAGCCCCATACTATTCAGCCCTCCCCATTTGAGCATATTTCACATAATGGTCAGCACTGCTGCTTCACAGCGCCAGGGATCTGGGTTCGATTCCCGGCTTGGGTCACTGTCTGTGCGGATTCTGCACATTCTCCCCGTGTCTGCGTGGGTCTTATCCAGGTTAAATATATAAAGTACGGTGCAGAAGAAGACCATTTGGCCCATCGAGTCTGCACTGACCACAATCCCACCCAGACCCTATTCCCATAATCTTATGTACTTACCCTGCTAACGCTGGTACATCAGGGCTGATTTTGAATCCAAGGAAGTGGATTTAATAATCTAACAAACGCACCTCGGACAAGGTGATGGTTACAAAAAGAACCCTCTTCAAATTCACATGGAAAAAGTGTGCCAAAAAAACCCAGAAAGATTTGCGTTTGCGCAGTACCATTCACAGTGTTGGAAACTGGGGTTTACAATTGTCCATTGTGGGGGGGGGGCAAGGCCTAGTGTGGGTACACTTGGATAGTTGTGCTCCTAGATGATGTGCCTGTCCTCTGAAATCCACAACACGGCCCGCTAATTTCAAAAGAGAGGCCTTGGGGTGGGGGGGGGGAGCCGGTGGAGGGGATGAGCCAGTAACCCTCACCCTTCCAATGGGGGGAGGGTGTTCACCAGGGGGTGGGGGTGTGGGTGGGTGAGCCAGTAACCCTCACCCTTCCAATGGGGGAGGGTGTTCACCTGGGGGTGGGGGGGGAGGGGTGGGTGAGCCACTAACCTGCACCCTTCCAGCTATCCCCCTCCCCACCCCCCGCCCAGGGTAATGCCCGCTGCCATTTACCCGCCTCCAGCCCAACGAGCTCCTCTACACTCTGAGAAAGCCTGAGACACCGATGGTGTCACGACCCAGAAATGAGCCGGGTGTTGGGTTCCCAATCCCTGATTGGACATCCTGCCCGTGCTATCCCAGAGGCCCTTGGAGCAAATGAGGCCCTCTTTGAAGTGCAGTCACTTTTGTAATGTCAGCTAATCTGCACAGTCCGATCCCACAAACAGTAATGAGATAAGCACCATGTAATCTGCTTCAGAGGTTAGGCTGAAGGATAAACAGTGTTTAAATTTAAGACTTTTTATTTATTAGTGCCGCAAGTAGGCTTGCTGCAATGAAATTACTGTGGAAATCCCCTAGTTGCCACAGTCCGGCGCCTGTTTGGGTACACTGTGGGAGAATTTAGCACGGTCAGCGCGCTAAACCTGCATGGACTGTGGGAAGAACTGGAACACCCGGAAGAAACCCACGCAGACACGGGGAGAACATGCATACCCTGCACCCCAAGCCGGGAATCGAACCTGGGTCCCTGGCGCTGTGGGGCAGCAGTGTTAACCACTGTGCTACCCACTAGCAAGGGATCTCTAATGCCAAGGGGTCTTTAATGATCACGTTCCTCAGACAACTGTCACATAACACCCCCCCCCCCCCCCCACCCCCCCGACAGCCAATGGAGTAGAACCACAACATCTTTCACTACGTGTGGGATCTTGCTGTGCACAATATGCCTGCCATGTTTCCTACAGCACGGTAGTGACTACACTTCAAGGAATGCCTGATTGGTTGCGCGGGATGTCCCGAGGTTGTGAAAGTTGCTTAATAAGCACAAGGACTTTGTTTTTTGCCTTTGCGTCCCCTGTTCCACCATTTTCAACATCCAGATTGTGCTTCTTCACAAGCTTCACAAGCTACCGGGGGGGGGGGGGTACCCACATTTCCTGAGCGTTACTCCAGAGCGATAACTGCTCATTTCACAGATCATTGTACAAAGGCAATGTGTGGTACCCTCAGCAATAAACAGCCCACAGGGCACATCACAGAATTATAACCAAAATTAACACTGAGTCACATCAGGAAATAGCATGACAGGATTATTTTTTTCTTACTCACTCATGGAGCCATGCGCGTCACTGTCTGGCCAGCGTTTATTGATGGTGGCGTTGGACTGCGGTAAACACAGTTAAAAAGTCTCACAACACCACGTTAAAGTCCAACCAAAGAGGGGAACCTCGAAAGCTTGTGTGATTTCACTATGAAATAAATCGGTTGGACTTCAACCTGGTGTTGTCAGATTTCTTCCAGCATTTCATTGCCCACCCCTAGTTATCTGAGGGCAGTTGAGAGTGAGTCACTTTGCTGTGGCTCGGGAGTCACCTGTAGGTCAGACCGGGTCAGGATGGCGGATTTCCTTCCCTAAAGTACCTTAGTGAACCAGATGGGTTCTTCCGACAACGGTTTCACGATGATCAGCAAATTCTTAATTCCAGATAATTTTTACTGAATTTAAATTCCACCATCTGCCGCGGCAGGATTCGAACCCGGGCCCCCAGAACATTAGCTGAGTTCCTGAATTAATAGTCTCGCGATAACATCACTAGGCCATCGCCTCTCTAGTTATGGGAGATGGGGTAGGTTTTAAGGAATGCCTCGCCAGACGAGAGAGAAGCAAGTAGCCCTAGTGAATCACTGTTGTACACTCATGATGGAGTGGCACAGTGGTTAGTACTGCTGTCTCACAGTGCCGGGGATCTGGGTTCGATTCCTGGCTTGGGTCGCTGTCTGTCAGTGTTTGCACATTCTCCCCACATCTGCATGGGTTTCCTCCGATTTTTCTCCCACAATCCAAAAGACGTGCTGGTTAGTTGCATTGGCTAAATTCTCCCTCAGTGTGCCCGAACAGGCGCCTGACCGTGGCGATTAGGGGATTTTCACAGTAACTTCATTGCAGTGTTAATGTCAGCCTACTTGCGACACAAATAAGCATGACTCTGATCTTTTCCTGATTGGCTTGCAGGAAGCGTGAGGCCACCCTTTACCCTGTCAGAATACATCATTAAGTCTGAATTTGACGTGAATCAGACTGGCATCTACAGGAACTCGGGAAACATGGACCTCCCAGTTTTATTTTATCATCACACTGCAGCTCCGTCTCTCCCTCTTTCAGTTTGTCTGCGAAGCACTCAGTTCAAAACATGGGTATGACTCAACTCTGTGACTAATGGCTGCCCTGTGAACTTAGCACCTCTTCCCGAAGATTAATCGGGGTGTGGCGGGGGGTGGGGGTTGATCTAATTGAGGATAATCGGTGTGGCAGCAAGGAGAAAAACTATTTCCCCTGGTGATGGTGCATGGACGGAATGAGGGGGTGGAGTGGGGAGCCCAGAACCCGGGGCGGAGGGGGTTCTGTGCCAGCTACAATCCCCGTGACCCCACACCTTTAACCCAGCTATTCCCCCTGACATTAAGGGGGCAATTTAGCACGGCTAAATCAATCTAATCCGCATATCTTTGGGAGGAAACCCACGCAGACACGGGGAGAAGGTGCAGAACTCCGAACAGGCAATGACCCGGGGTGGGAATCGAACCTGGGACTCTGGCACTGTGAAGCAGCAGTGCTAACCGCTGTGCCACCACCGAACACTCTCTCTCTTACCTCCGCTCCCCAAAAAAACCTGGCGTTGGGGTGAACTGAAAACTTTAATATGACGATTGTAAGGCGTTTGTTTTTCTGTTAGGTGTGCCAGGATGTTAAAAGTTATGGAACCAAGCTGGACAAATAGAGGTGATGGCCTAGTGGTATTATCACTAGATTATTAATCCAGAAACTCAGCTAACGTTCTGGAATCCGGGTTCGAATCCCACCAGAGCAGATGGTGGAATTTGAATTCAATGAAACATATCTGGAATTAAAAATCTGCTGATGACTATTGTTGGAAAAATCCATCTGGTTCACTAATGCCTTTCAGGGAAAGAAATCTGCTGTCCTTACCCAGTCTGGCCTACATGTGACTCCAGATCCATGTTGTTGATTCTGACTACCCTCTGAGGGCAATTAAGGATGGGCAATAAATGCTGGTCCAGCCAGTGACTCCCATATCCCATGAATAATTAAAGAAAAACCTAAGATACAAATAAATTAGAATCTAATTGAGCAGTGGAGGGGCTGAATGGGCTCCTCCTGCTGCATTCCTGCTCTGAGATCAAAACTAGGCTTCATTTCTATTTATTTATTCGTGTCACGAGCCGGCTTACATTAACACTGCAATGAAGTTACTGTGAAAAATCCCCACGCTCCGATGCCTGTTCGGGTACGCTGAGGGAGAATTTAGCACGGCCGATGCGCCCTAATTTGCACGCCTTTCGGACTGTGGGAGGAAAACCGGAGCACCCGGAGGAAACCCAGGCGGACATGGGGAGAATGCGCAGACTCCGCACAGACAGCGGCCCCAGGCCGGGAATCGAACCCGGGTCCCTACAAGCAGCCGTGCTAACCACGCTGTGAGCACATCATGGGAGCGCTGCCTGTTTATTTCTTTCAGTTTCCCAACAACCTCCGTCGGCCTACCACCTACCACCTACCCCCCACCCCTCGCCATCTTTTCGATATCTGCCTTGTTAGTGACCTAGTTACCAGCCATCGTGTTCAGAAGCTGTCTGGGTGTTAAAACCCCGTCTCCCTCCCCCTGCAGCTTGCCCTCCCTGTGGAAGGGACATCACCTTGACTGATTTCTACTCCGAGTCGGGGGCCGGGGTGGGAGGGGGAGGTTAATCCAGGCGGGCGTTGGGCACAGCTCCAGCTGTGAGAGCTCAGGAGCACAGCATCTGGCGCAGTGCCAGGCAACAAGAAGTGGAACACACTTGCGTCACTGTTTCCTCGGCAACGTGAGGTCTCTCCAGAGAATCAGCCCCTCTGGTTATTTGTTCGGTGTTTTTTTGATGTGTGTGTGTGTGTGTGTGTGATTCACACCATTAGTGTTGAATGGGATTTCTAGCTGGTTCCATAGCCCCGGGTTAGCAGTCACTCTCTGAACAATATGCTCGCAGAGGCAAGCTGACAGCAAAGTGAAATCCTCCTCTCGTGGGAGCTTTCCCAAAACAAAAGAGATAGCAAAGGGTTGCATTTATATAGCGCCTTCAACCAGTTAAATATGTCCCAAAGCGCGTCACAGGAGGTTACCTGACACCAAAGCGTTTAACGCAATATTAGGCAAGGGGGGGAGCCACAGCTTTGTTTAAAGAGGTGGAATTCAAAGGAGTGAGGCAGAGGTTCAAGGAGAGATTCCCTGAGCCAGGAACCTGATGGAGTTAGAGCGATTCAAACCAGGCGTGTGCAAGTTAGTGTACTTGTAGGTCTATCAAACACCTCGAGGAGTTACAGAGAGGATTGTAGGGCTGGAGGAGGTTACAGAGAGGATGGTAGGGCTGGAGGAGGTTACAGAGAGGATGGTAGGGCTGGAGGAGGTTGCAGAGAGGATGGTAGGGCTGGAGGAGGTTGCAGAGAGGATGGTAGGGCTGGAGGAGGTTACAGAGAGGATGGTAGGGCTAAAAGAGATAAGAGAGAGGGAAGGTTGTCGGGGCTAGAGAAGATTACAGAGAGAGGGAGGGTTGTAGAATTGGAGGAGATAAGAGAGAGGGAGGGTTGTAGGGGCTCGAGGAGGTTACAGAGAGAGGAAGGGGTGTAGGGTTGGAGGAGATAAGAGAGAGGGAGGGTTGTAGGAGTTGGAAGAGATTACAGAGAGAGGGCTGTAGAGGTTGGAGGAGGTTGCAGAGAGAGGGAGGGGTGAGCCAGGTAGTTAGCAAGCACAGAACATGTAATCATGCTGTGAAAACAATTACTAGAAGCTGCCTAAAAATTGGGATATACCCATGTCTCTGAAAATCCAGGTCTGGGCTGCCTCCTAGCTTGGTAACCTGGTGGGTACCATTCCCACGGAGCAGCGGGAACTAGAGTTGAACTTGGCCACTTTGGAGAAAAGACATGGGGTTTTCCACTTACACAAAAATAACATCTGACCACAAACCCATGCTCATTTGCTGACTATCATTCTCAGATCGTTGAATGTTATTGTAAGTATAGTTTCAATATATCTCTTCTGGAGAGGTGGGCGTTGCTGACAAGGCTGGCATTTATTACTGAACTTTAGTTGCCCTGAGAGAGTGGTGATGAAACTCCTTCTCAGTTTGCTGATAAGGTGTGGTGACGCACAGAGCAAGGAAGGTCACGTGTAGCACAAGCAACGGCGTGGGGACACTTTGGACTTTGGAAGTTAGAGTTAAAGCTTAGGATAGTTAGTTAGACAGGCAGAAATACTTTCAATCAACTCTTTTAACGGAAGCAAACTGTACAAAGGACCACACGGGTGAATGACCACCTTTCTGTGCTGAACATTACATGTAATTCTTTAACCGCGTGTAATTCTTTGCCCCATCGATGATGTCCTGTGAATTTTAATCTGTGAAGAATGGTGCACGTTTTGTGGTTGGGGCAGGAGTATGGTGCTTGCTGTCCTTCACAGCCACAGAGTCTTCCCAGACTTTCCAGGGACAACTTGCATTTAATAAGGATATAGATTTAATAACGTGATCTAACTTCCTATCCAGGGTGGCTGGGTGAACCTCAGATACATCATCATAGTGTCAATGAGACACAGTAAACCAGGAAATATCCCTTAGAATTCATTGTGAAATCACAGAGAGGAAAATCTCGCTGACCCAGCGTGTTCTGAGTATGCCCAGCTAATTGAGATATTTTCTAATTTTTTTATTCATTTGTGGGACATGGGTATCATTGGCTGGCCAGCATTTATTGCCCATCATGACTTGCCCTTGGGTATTTGAGGGTCAGTCACATTGCTCTGGTTCTGGAGTCACATGTAGGCCAGACTGGGTAAGGATGGCAGATTTCCTTCCCTAAGGGACATTAGTGAACCAGATGGGATTTTCCGACAATGGGTCATCAGTAGATTCTTAATTTCAGATTGTTTTTATTGAATTCAAATTCCACCACCTGCTGTGGGGAGAATCGAGCCTGGGGTCCCCAGAACATGAATTTCTGGATTAACAGTCTAGCAATAATATTACTAGGCCATTGCCTCCCCTTTATCAGTGTCACAAATAGGCTTACGTACACACTGCGATGAAGTTACTGTGAAAATCCCCTAGTTGCCACACTCCAGTGCCTGTTTGGGTACACTGAGGGAGAATTTAGCACGCACCCTAACCAACGCATCTTTCGGATTGTGGGAGGAAACCAGAGCATCCGGAGGAAACCCACGCAGACATGGGGAGAATGTGCAGACTCTGCACAGACAGTGACGCAAGCCCAGAATCGAACCTGGCTCCCTGGCGCTGTGAGGCAGCAGAGCCAACCACTGTGCCACCGTGTAAGGTGAGTTCCATGGTTTCATCCATTGAGAAACCTCCAGGATGACCATGGGGAGGTGCAGGAACGGCCAAACTGGGTGTCCAGTGCTTGAGTGGGGGAGGTGGTGGTGGGGGGGAATGATACAGAGCGATGGGATGCTGTGACTGGGGACAAAGACAGGCCACAAATTGGTATTACTATTGAGATTGACATCAGCGATTGAGAAACTAATTAGGAATTCCAGGTAATAGAGAGAGCTCTGGTTGGTGGAGTTGAACTGAGTGGCTTGCTAGGCTATTTCAGAGAGCTGTTAAAGTCAATTACATCACTGTGGATTCAAAGTCACATGTAGGCCAGACCGGGGAAGAACATTGGTGAACCAGACCATCAATGATGGTTTCGTGGTCATCAGTAGATTCTTAATTCCAGACTGTTTTTTATTGAATTCAAATGTCACCATCTACCATGGTGGGATTCGAACCTGGGTCCCCAGAACATTAGCTGGGTTTCTGGATTAATAGTCCAGTGGTAATTCCACTAGGCCAGCACTTCCTCGTATGGTTTCATGGTCATCAGTAGAGTTTGAATTCCAGATTGTATCGATTCAAATTTCACCATCGGCAGTGGTGGGATTCAAAGCCCGGAGCATTGCGCTGGGTCTCTGGATTAGCAGTGCACGTCGCCAACCCGACTTTAAATGTGAAAGGTGAGGATGAAGTGAAGGTAGAGATAAATATATCTATGGTCGGGTCACAATACCACTACACCACTGCCTCCCTGTAGACAATAATGAAGACCTGAAGGGGTGAGACTCCACACTTGTAAAAGCATATTTTCAGTGCCAAAGAGGGTGCTCGGCAATACTAAAACGTCACTTACCTCTGAATGGAAAGGACAAGTCTGATTGTATTCCAGGGGTAGGTGGTGGAGGGTGGGGAATAGGAGAGGGGGGGGGGTGGTGGAGAGCTTAGTGATACCTAAACAGTAACTTCACACCCTTATGTGTATTTCAATGCAAAGCCTTCTGGCAAAGTGATGGCATTGTTTAGCTTGTGCAGAAGCTGGCTAAATTGAATTTATAATTCTACATGTGCAGTGACATTTGGAAATGTGGGATTCTCTGCGTGATTTACTTGATAGCACCAAATTAGTGCTATTAGCCTCAGCATCATTCTGATACAAAACCCAGGTCAGTAATTGAACATGATTTTACTCTGAATCTCCAACCAGAGATAGCTCAGCCCCCCTGTCTCATTTTTATTATTTCTTTATACCTGGTGGTTCCGTGGTTAGCGCCGCTGCCTCACAGCACCAGGACCCAGGTTCAATTCCCGGTTTGGGTCAGTGTTTGTGCGGAGTCTGCACGTTCTCCCCGTGTCTGCGTGGGTTTCCTCCGGATGATCCGGTTTCCTCCCACAGTCTGAAAGATGTGCGGGTTAGGTTGATTGACCGTGCTAAATTGACCCTTAGTGTCAGGGGGCTTAGCAGGGTAAATGTGCGAAGTTATAGGGGCAGAGCCTGGGTGGGATTGTAGTAGGTGCAGACTCGATGGGCCGAACAGTCTCCTTCTACACTGCAGGAATTCTATGATTGTAAATAAAAATTCTATTCTGGCAGCGAGCTCACATCAATGTTGCGTTTCACTGATTTAAGAGGAAGGATTCCGTCGGCATTATTGGAGATGTGCTATTGTAATAACCCAGGGACCTGTTTTTCTTCCCTCCTCCCCCCCACCCCCCCGCCACCCCACATCATTCATTTTCTAAACAAGTGATTCAATAGCTCCGAGGCACGTATATGGAATGTGCAACCTGACCCACATGAGCAGTCACCTTGGAAACGGACAATTCCCATCAATCCCAGCGGAGTTTACCATCCATCGCTCGGGGAAAGGGTGGATTCAGATGGTAAACACATCAAAGGGAAACTCTAATCATCGGGAAGCTCTCTCTCTCTCGTGAGCAGGGTCACAGTTTAAACCCCACCTCGGAGACGTCTTGCACCAAATCTGGGCCGACATTCCCCTACATGCTGAGGGGACTCTGAAAGGGCCATTCTTACACAAGCCTGAGGTCACGTCCCAACTGACTCAAGAACAGCTTCTTCCCTGATGCTGCTGTCAGACTTTTGAATGGACCTACCTCACGTTAAGTTGATCTTTCTCTACACCCTAGCTATGACACTGCATTCTGCACCCCCTCTATTCTCTCTCCCCTATGTAGTCTATGAATGGTATGCCTTGTCTGTGTAGCATAAGGCTTAGTATGCTTTGCAGAATGGACTCGATGGGCTGAATGGTCTAATTTTGCTCCTGTATCTCATAGTAGAGCGCGCAAGAAGCAATACTTCTCACTCTATAGCAATACACGTGACCATAATAACTCCAATCAAATACATGCAACTGCTTTCCCAGGGGGATGGGGAAGACCCTACGGTGTTATTTTGGAGAAGGCTGGGGGGAGCTCTCCCCAGCATCCTGGATAATCGGAGTGGCACAGTGCGTTAGAACTGCAGCCTCACAGTGCCAGGGACCCAGGTTCGATTCCTGGCTTGGACCATCGTCTGTGTGGAGTTTGCGCGTTCTCCCCATGTCTGCGTGGGTTTCCTCTGGGTGCTCTGGTTTCTCCCCACAGTCTGAAAGATGTGCTGGTTAGGGTGCATTGACCACGCTAAATTTTCCCTCAGTGTACCCGAACAGGCGCCGGAGCGTGGCGACTAGTGGATTTTCACTGTAACTTCATTGCAATGTTAATGTACTTGTGACACTAATAAATGGACCTTAAACTTGATAGTTATCTTTGAACCAAATTTATTGAAACTATTTATATATTCATTATCCCATTCCTGCTTGTGGAGCGCTTAGCATTACAGCTGCTTCATTTCCAATTTTACAACGAACTTCAAAAAATACTTTATTGTTTGGAAAGAGATTTGGGGCTTCAGAAAGTGCCTTGTGAAAACTTCTATATGTGATTCTTTTTAATAAAAGTCTGCTTTAAGTTTATCTGTTAGCCATAAGTAGGCTTGCATTAACACTACAATGAAATTACTGTGAAAATCCCCTTGTCGCCACATTTCCAGTACCTGTTCAGGTTATATTGAGGGAAAATTTAGCAAGGCCAATGCAGCTTAGCCAGCACGTCTGTGGGAGGAAACCCGAGCATCTGGAGGAAACCCTTGCAGACACAGGGAGAATGTGCAAACTCCACACAGATAGTGACCCAAACCGGGAATCGAACCCGGGTCGCTGGCGCTGTGAGGCAGCCGTGCTAACCCACTGTGCCATGATGCTCTTGGCTTGAATGTAATTCTTTATAATCTTACAGTGTGTGGCTCTGGATGTTTATCTCGCTGATTGCGTTGTCAATTTTAGCAGGGTAAACAATCGCTCAGCTCCCGGGCTCCCAGTCCTGTTGGAGATAAGGAGGTTGGGATGAATGATTTACAACCCCTGGTCACAGTGATGACCCCCGAGGCGGAAGAGCCAGTGAAAGGGCGAACAGACAATTCCTGTCACTCCCGAGGGGCGCAAAATCCTTCAATCAGGCGGCGTCTGGCACGAGGTGAATCGGATGACATCCAGGTGCTGCATCGGCCTTCCTTGAGAGGCTTCCTGCTCTTCGGTTACTATAGTTACCGGATATTATTCAGGCCGTGGTGTGTGTGTCTCATTCACTGGGCTACCTGTCTTTAATCCCTATCACATTACAGAACAAGGACAAATGTGGCTCGGAATGAAGCAACAAAGGTCGAGTCTTCTCCACACGGCCTACTTCTTTCACAATCTTTACCCACCTCTTCTTCCCGTCTCAAAGTGGCTACCCCCCCACGTTTGAAATTACATCACTGGCCACTCAACCTCACTGTCTGAAACAAGCTTCATAATGCGTTACAGAAAGTCCTTCCTCTCACTATTGAGACATGTCTTATTGGAACATATTATTACAGGATTACCTACGGAAGGATGTGCTGGTCTTGGAGGGGGTCCAGAGCAGGCCTGTAAGAATTTTCCAGGGGTGAAGGGTTTGTTATACGAGGAGCAGTTGAGGACTCTGGATCTGCACTCGATGGAGTTTAGAATGAAGTGGGGGAAACGTACAGAATACTGAGAGGCCTTGATAGAGTGGACAAGGAGAGGGTGTTCCCACTAGTGGGACAGACTAGAACTCGAGGGCACAATCTCCGAAGGAAGGGATATTCCTTTAAAACTGAGATGAGGAGGAATTTCTTTAGCCAGAGGATGGTGAATTTGTGGAACTCATTGCTGCAGAACGCTGTAGAGATCGGGTCATTGAGTGTTTTAATACAGAGATAAGGAGGTTCTTGGTCAATAAGGGACAAGGGTAAATTGGGGGGAAGGCCTGAGGACAGGGATGAGAAGCATATCAACCATGAGTGAATGGCAGAACAGGCTCGAAGGACCGATTGGCCTCCTTCTGCTTCTAGTTTCTATGTAATCTAATTCAGGAGACTCTTAGAAAGAACGTGTTTACAATGTGGAGCTTGCTGCAAGATGAAATGGCAAACAGCACGATCATAAAAAGAATCATAGAATCCCCCACAATGCAGAAAAAAGGCTGTTCGGCCCATCGAGCCTGTGCTGACAACGATCCCACCCAGGTCTGAAACCTGTAACCCTGTGTATTTATCCTGCAAATCCCTCCGACAGTCAGGGGCAATTTAGCGTGGCCAATCAAACTGACCAGCACATCTTTCAGGCTGTGGGAGGAAACCAGAGCACCTGGAGGAAACCCACGCAGACACGGGGAGAATGTGCAGATTCTGCACAGTGACCCCAGGTGGGAATCGAATCCAGGTCCCTGGCGCTGAGAGGCAGTGGTGCTAACCCGCTGTGCCACCCCAAAAGGAATAAGGGGAATCCATATGTAAACACAGGGCAGGGGTGGAGGGTTTATTGGGCTGGAGCGCAGATCCTTGTGTTGGACGGTAACACCAGTATAATCCAGCGGTGGGTATAAATTCTGTGTCACTTTATGGTGTACAGTGCCGTAGGGTGGAGGGTGACTTGCTTCCACACTAAAAGGAGTTCACAGGTAACTGAGGAGTCGAATGTGTGACGTATAATCTCCATCACAGGTCGAGAAGATGGTGTTGGAGGAGAGAATGGGCGAGGTGCCTGAGTTACAGGTGGTGGTTGGAGGAGGGAGTGGGTCACTATCTGTGCAGAGTCTGCACCTTCTCCCCGTGTCTGCATGGGTTTGCTCCGGTTTCCTCCTGCAGTCATGTGCGGATTAGATTGATTGGCCGTGCTAAATTCTCCCTCAGTGTTAGGGGGATTATTGGGGTAAATGTGTGGGGATAGAATGGGATTGTCTTCAGTGCAGACCTGATGGGCTGAATGGCCTCCTGCAGTGCAGGCATTCCATTTCACAAAGAATTGGACTCTCAGATTCTTGGTCCCTGCAATTAAATACTTCTTGGAACTAACAAGCAAAAGATGTTTGATGAAAGTATTTTTTTTCCAAGCTGCGGGGATTTCTTTTTATTGCACACTGCAAGCATCCTAAAAATTAGACCCCTATTTGTATGGACTCCAGTCTAGAGGTTTGGGAACCTTGGGGTGAAAATTTAAACTCAATCTGAATGACAGACATCGGTAGACAAGAGTTGACAGTGAGACCAAACAGAAAGAGCAATAAGGTGGGTAAAGATTGTGAAAGAAGTAGGCCGTGTGGAGAAGACTCGACCTTTGTTGTTTCATTCCGAGCCACATTTGTCCTTGTTCTGTAATGTGATAGGGATTAGAGACAGGTAGCCCAGTGAATGAGACACACACACCACGGCCTGAGTAATATCCGGTAACTATAGTAACCGAAGAGCAGGAAGCCTCTCAAGGAAGGCCGATGCAGCACCTGGATGTCATCCGATTCACCTCGTGCCAGACGCCGCCTGACTGAAGGATTTTGCGCCCCTCAGGAGTGACAGGAATTGTCTGTTCGCCCTTTCACTGGCTCTTCCGCCTCGGGGGTCATCACTGTGGCCAGGGGTTGTAAATCATTCATCCCAACCTCCTTATCTCCAACAGGACTGGGAGCCCGGGAGCTGAGCGATTGTTTACCCTGCTTAAATTGACAACGCAATCAGCGAGATAAACATCCACAGCCACACACTGTAAGATTATAAAGAATTACATTCGAGCATCAGAGATTTTACTAGGAAGGATTTGTGCTGATGTAGAATCCTTCACAAGAAAGGCCCAAACACCCTCAGGATGTCCCAAAGTTCTTTTGTGGGCAGGAGGAGGGTACAGTGGTTGGCATTGCTGCCTCACAGCACCAGGGACCCGGGTTTGAACCCCGGCCTCGAGTCACTGTCTGTGTGGAGTTTGCACATTCTCCCCGTGTCTGCGAGGGTTTCCTCCAGTTTCCTCACACAGTCCAAGGATAGGCGGATTGGCCATGGTAAATTGTCCGTTAGTGTCAGGGGGATTAGCAGGGTAAATATGTGGGGTAATGGGAATAGGGCCTGGGTGGGATCATGGTCTGTGCAGACCCGATGGGCCAAATGGCCTCCTTCAACACTGTAGGGATTCAATGATTCAGCCAAAGATTTCCTTCCCTAAAGGAACATTAGTGAACCAGATGGGTTTTTCTGACATTCGACAATTGTTTCATGGTCATCAGTAGATTCTTAATTCCAGATCATTTTTATTGAATTCAGATTCCACCATCGGCTGTGGTGGGATTCGAACCCGGGTCCCCAGAATATTAGCTGAGTTTCTGGATTAATAATCTGGTGATAATACCATGGCTCCCCAAATGTTTTTGATGTTTTATTATTTGGCTTGTGCTTGGATAAAAAAAACTCGTAAAAACTTACATTTATATGCCACCTTTCATGCCAAAAATGTCCCTTCGCTAATGAAGTGCTTGTTAATCAGTGTCGTTACTGCTGTAGCCCAGGAAATCCTGAAACCAAGGAGTGCACAGTAAGCTCCCACAAACGTGACAATGATAAGATCATTAGTTTTTGTGATGTTGAATTGGGGTTAAATATCGGCCAGGTTAGAGAGAGCTTTGCTCTTCCAACAGTGCCATGGACCTTGTATAACCACTCCAGTAAGAGAGAGGGCTTCAATAGATGGGCATAGGCGTGGCACAGTGGTTAGCACTGCTGCCTCACTGTGCCAGGGACCCAGGTTCGATTCCCGGCTTGAGTTACAGTAACCCATCTATTGAAGTTTGTGTGGAGTTTGCACTTTCTCTGCTTGGGTTTCCTCTGGGTGCTGCAGTTTCCTCCCACAGTCTGAAAGACGTGCTGGTTGGCCATTCTAAATTCTCCCTCAGTGTACCCGAACAGGTGCCGGAGTGTGGCGAATGGGGGATTTTTACAGTAACTTCATTGCAGCGTTAAGGTAAGCTTACTTATCACACTAATAAATAAATGATAAAACATGTTGTTAATAGATTTCATAGTCATTGCATACTTACTATTGGAAGCTTGACTATTCAGCGAATCCCTCACTGCTCCCATCAACCTTTTTAAAAAAAAATGTAGTTGAGATCTTCCTGGAGAATAGCTGCCTACTGATAAAAACAAAACAGCAACTACAATCACCCAGCAATGTTAAAACAATAAAACATCTCAGGGAGGAGAGAATATATCTTAAAGTTTGTGTAAAGTTTTAAGTTTATTTATTATTATCACGGCAAGTAGGCTCCGCACAGACAGTGAGGAATTGAACCTGCTCCCCTGAGGCTCCACACAGCCTCACATAAGGAGATATTGGCCTGAATTCACACCCTAGTGCTGGGGAGTGGGATTAGGAAAATTCTTGGATTGCCCCACCCCACAATTTCCCATCCAGACCCTTACACCAGGCTATGCTGCTCCACCGACTCATAGAATCATAGAAACCCTACAGTGCAGAAAGAGGCCATTCAGCCCATCGAGTCTGCACCGACCACAATTCTACCCTCATGTCCTGATGTATTTACCCGCTAACCCTTCTAGCCTATGCATCTCAGGACACTAAGGGGCAATTTTAACACATCTTTGGACTCCCATGCCAAGCTATGTTCTTTGACATGATTTGAGCCATTGAACCCTATAAAGACAGTAGGGTGCCTCACAATGCCAGGGAACCTGATTGGATTTCCAGCTTTTCCCTGTGTTTGCACGTTATTCCTTCGGGTGCTCCGGTTTCCCCCCACAGTCCAGAGACATGCTGCTTAGGTGCAATGGCCATGCCAGATTTTCCCTCAATGTACCCGAACAGATGCCAGAGTGTGGCAATGACAGGATTTTTACAGTAGCTTCATTGCAGTGTTAATGCAAGCCTAATAAAAGGAAAAACAGAGAGCCAGCAACCAAAGGAGCAATATTTTCACTGGGGTGAAGCTGTTGCAACAAGACTAATGGATGTCACAGTTCTGAGCCAAGTCTAAGTATGTACGTTTGGATGAGAACTCAGACATCACTTAGTCTTCCCATAACAAGGTGATAGAAGAGATAGGAGAGAAACAATAGAAATATATAAGGACAGGGCTAGGGAAGGGGGGAGTTTTTGAGGGAGTTAGGTACCGTGGGCCAGCGCAGGGAGATGCCCAAGACATTTGACTGGGTACAATCATTCGGAGTGATGAGGTTGGAGGGAGAGGTGGAGGAGGCAGGGATAGAAGAGAGACAGGAGTGAAAAGAAGCCAGGGGCTATCATTAAATTTTTAGCAGAAGCGAGCGGGAGCTGGCTGTGAGAAATGCGGGAATGGGTCTGATGTACACTGTGTTAATGTACACCAGCCAGATCAACCAATGGTCTGCCAAACCCGTTCAATTTTTACAAAATTATTTGTGGGACACGGGTATCACTGGCTGGCCAGCATTTATTATCCATCCCTAGTTACCCTTGAGAAGATGGTGGTGCATTGCATTCTTGACTCGCTACAGCCCATGTGCTATAGGTTAACCCACAATGCCGGTAGAGAGGGAATTCCAGGATTCCAGCGACGGTGAAGGAAGGGAGATATATTTACAAATGGGGACGGTGAGTGGTTTGGAGGGGAACTTGCAGGAGATGGTGTTCCCATGTATCTACTGCCCTTGTCCTTCCAGATAGAAGTGGTCACGAGATTGGAAGGTGCCTAAGGATCTTTGGTGAATTGCTATAGTGCGTCTTGTAGATGGTACACACTGCTGCTACTGAGCGTCGGTGGTGGAGGGAGTGGGTGTTTGTGGATGTGATGCCAATCAAGGGGGACTGCTTTGTCCTGGATGGTGTTGAGCTTCTTGAGTGTTGTTGGAGTTGCAGCCATCCAGCCAAGTGGGGAGTGTTCCATCACACTCCTGACTTGGTGGACGGGCTTTGGGGAGTCAGGAGTTACTCACTGCAGTATTCCTAGCCTCTGACCTGCTCTGGTAGCCATGGGGAATCCAGCTGAGTTTCTGGTCAATGGTAACCCCAAGGATGTTGACAGTGGGTGAGTCAGTGATGGTAACACCATTGAATGCCAAGGTGTGTCTCTTACTGGTGATGATCATTGCCTGGCATTGGTGTAAATGTCAGCTGCCACTTTTCAGCCCAGGCATGGATATTGTCCAGATCTTGTTGCATTTGTCCTATCAGTCCTGCCCACGTTTGAGTTCAGGGACCACAGGCCTGTACTGGGGTGAGGGGTTTCAATGGGGACAAGACCTCCAGAGGTGGAGGTGAGTGTGTGGCTGGCCAGGTCACGGTGAATGGAAGCTGGGTGCCCTCCATCTACTCATTTATCTCATTGTGGGAGCTTGCTGTGCGTAACTTGGCCGTCACATTCCCTGTGCTGCAGAGAGGCCCGCACTTCATAAAGGTGACTGAAAAAATCAGCGTGAAGGACCCTGGGGTAAGTGGTAATCATGAGATAGATGCGAGGCGCTTGCTTTCTCTGTATCGCCCTGAGCACAGGCTCCAAAACAGAGAGCCATTCTCCCGCCAACTGGTGCTTGTGACTGAGCTGAGGAGCTTCTTTACACTCTGCTTTTTTAACACTTGCCTCCCAGTGCCTGCAATCACTCTCAGCAGCTTCAGCAAGACAAGCACGCTGCAGAAACTGCCAAAGCTAGTGCAAATTGTGAAAAGGCAGAAGGACACGTTTTTTGGGTGGGACACCTGCCTTTATCGATCGAGGCACAGATTAGAAAAGCAGAGAGGTCATGTTGGAGTTGTCGGGAACTCTGGTGAGGCCACACTGGAGCAGTGTGTGCAGTTCTGGTCGCCTCATTAATGGAAGGATGGGATTGCACTGGAGGGGCTGCAGAGGAGATTCACCAGGATACTGTCTGGGATGGAGAACATTTAAATTATGAAGAGAGGTTGGGTAGACCTGGGTTGTTTCGGTTGGAGCAGAGAAGACCGAGAGCAACCTGATCGAGATTATGGACAGAGTGGATAAGGAGCAATCGTTCCCCTTAGGGTGAAGGGTCAGTTACGAGGGGACACAGTCAGAAGTGAAAGGTGAGAGGTTTAGGAGAAGTTTTAGGAAAAAATATTTTTACCCACGTGGTGGAATTTGAATTCAATAGAAAAAATCTGGAATTAAGAATCTACTGATGATAATGAAACCATTGTCGATTGTCAGAAAAATCCCATCTGGTTCACTAATGTCCTGCAGGGAAGGAAATCTGCCATCCTTACCTGGTCTAGCCTACCTGTGACTCCAGAGCAACATGGTTGATTCTCAACTGCCCTCAGGCAACTAGCGATGGATTCCAGCAAGGCAGCAATGCCCCTGTCCCACGAATGAACAAAAACAATCTCCTAGTCGCCACACTCCGACGCCTGTTCGGGTACACTGAGGGAGAAGTTATCATGGTCAATCCACGCAGACACGGGGAGAACGTGCAGACTCTGCACAGACAGTGATCCAAACCGGGAATCGAACCTGGGTCCCTGGCGCTGTGAGGCAGCAGTGCCACTGGAATCTGACAGTTGCTGTGGCCAATCCAATCCAAGTTCCCCCCCCCCCCCCCCCCCACACCTTCCCCCCTATCAGCTCTCTCGTTGTGGGGGAGGGGGGGCGGGATATGGTGCTTTTGTAAAGAAGGGTGGTGGAGTTACCCTGCTGTACTTGGCCAATATCGATCCCTCGATTGCATTATCTGGACATTGTCACCCTGCTATTGGCGAGAGGGGGGTGGTTTGCCCTCTGCTGATTGGCTCGCGTCCTTCCTACATAGCAGCTGGAATTCCACGACGTAAGCATTTGATTGGTCGCATGGTGCTTAGTGACGTTCTGAGGTCAGGTCAGGTCACCACAAGTCCTTCCTTTTGGCTAAACTTCACATGAAAAGGTGAAAAATTTGCCAGGAGGAGTCTGGGCCTGAGTGCGGGCAGACTGTCTGAATCATCCCACCGTAGACTGAACTCCCGCAGGATATAATTCCCTGGGCCCGTGGGAGGACAGAACCAACAACAGGCAAACAATTTCCACGAAGCTCCCTCTCCAATCCATCCGTGACAGGATTGCTGGGTGAGTTTTGAAGGATGAGCAGGAGGGTAGGGGGAAAATCTCACTGAAACTTACAGAGTACTGACAGGCCTGGGTAGAGTGGATCGTGGGGAATGATATTTCCATTGGTCGGAGAGACTAGGATCCGAGGGCACAGCCTCAGAGTGAAGGGACAACCCTTTAGAACCGAGATGAGGAGGAATTTCTTCATCCAGAGGGTAAGCAATCTGTGGAACTCATTGCCACAGAAGGGTGTGGAGCCAGATCATTGAGTGCACTTAACACAGAGACAGACGGGTTCTTAGAGCCAACGTTTCGGGTCAAGATGACTCTTTGTCAGAGCTGTGATGTTGGCTCTATTCCCTCTCCACAGATGCTGTCAGACCTGCTGAGGTTTTCCAGCATTTCCTGTTTTTGTTTCAGATTCCAGCATCTGTAGTGTTTTCCCTTTGTCACGGATAGGTTGCTAATTGGTAAGAGAATCAGAGGGAAAAGACAGGAGAATGGGTTTGAGAAATTTAATCAGCCCTGATTGAATGGCGGAGCAGACTCGATGGGCTGAATGGCCTAATTCTGGCTTCTAGATCTAATTGTCTACGGAAGTGATCAAGCCCTTCTTCCCTCTGGTGTGATGCTAAGATAAGATAATTTAGCATATCCACAATGGACCCGCATCCATACACTCCCCATTCCAGAGAGACGGAGTGAGACACCACTCTGTAAGCGTGGGGCAAGGCGAGCCTTCCACTAACTACCACAACAGGGATGGGACCTGTGCCATTGGCATCATTACCACTCTGTAAAGTAGGATAGCTTCAAAATTGATCCAGCAGCTCGAGAATGGACATCCATGAGACGCTGTGGGCCATCACAGCGGATGCTGTACTCCCGTACAATCTGCAACCTCATGGTCCAGCACATTCCCCACTCAACCATTACCATCCAGTGGAAGGTGCAGGAAGACATGCCAGGAGCAGCACCAGGCATTGCTAAAAACAAGGCCTCAACAATGGGTAAAGCTACCAAACAGGACTGCTTGGAGTGGCAAAGTGGTTAGCACTGCTGCCTCACAGACTCGAGTTCGATTCCCGGCTCGGGTCACTGTCTGTGCGGAGCCTGCACATTCTTCCCGTGTCTGCGTGGGTTTCCTCCGGGTGCTCCGGTTTCCTCCCACAGTCTGAAAGACGTGCTGGTTAGGGTGCATTGACCGTTCTCCCTCAGTGTACCCGAACAGGGACTGGAATGTGGCGACTAGGGGATTTTCACGGCGCGGTGTTAATGTAAGCCTACTTGTGAAAGTAATGAGTAAACTTTAAACTTTAAAACCACTTGCATCCCAAACTGCATAAACAGCAAGTGATAGACAGAGCTAAACAACCCCACAACCACCAGATCAGATCTAAGTCCTGCCGTGTATGATGGTGGACAATTAAACAACTCACTGGAGGGGGAGGCTTTATAAATATCCCTCGCCTCACCTCACTTTCTGTGTGTACATAGAAAATAGGTGCAGGAGTAGGCCATTCGGCCCCTCGAGCCTGCACCATCATTCAATATGATCATGGCTAGTCATGCATGTTCAGTATCCCACTCCCGCTTTCTCTCCACACCTCTTTAATCCCTTCAGCCACAAGGGCCACCTCCAGCTCCTTCTTGAATATACCTGACAAAGTGGCCCCAACAGCTTTCTGTGATAAAGAATTCCAGTGATTCACAACTCTAGGTGAACAAGTTATTCCTCCTCTCAGTCCTGTTTGGCATACCCCTTATTCTTAGAAGGTGACCCGCTAGTTCCGGACTTGCCCAGCATTTCCACATCTCGCGTGTCCAGCCCCATCAGGATTTTATGTGTTTCCATGTGATTCCCTATCCCTCTTCTAAATTCCAATGAGTACAAGCCCAATCGATCCAGTCTCTCTCTATGTGTCAGTGCTGCTGTTCCGGGAATCCATTTGGTGAACCTTCGCTGGGCTCCTTCAATAACAAGAACGTCCTTCCTCAGACTAGGAAGCCAAAACTGAACATAATACTCAAGGTGTGGCCTCACCAAGCCCTGTATAACTGCAGCAAGACATCCTTATTCCAATCCAATCCTCTTGCTGTGAAAGCCAGCGTCCCATTCGCTTCCCTCCCCGCCTGCTGTACCTGCATGCCAACCTTCAGTGACTGTTCCACCACCATGGCACCCAGATCACAATGAACTTCCCCTTTTTCTAAACTGCCCCCATTCATATAATCTTCCTGCCTGTTCTTGCCACCAGAATCTCACATTTATCTCGCATTTGCCAACTGCTTGACCACTCAGCCGACCTGTCCAAGTCACTCAGTCAGGATGACCATGTCAGAAGTATTGTGAAGTTGGTGATTTTAAAAGTGTCTATTTAAAAAGTGTTTTTTTTTCTGTACATAGACTTTTTAAAAAAGACGCAAGTACACAGACAGCCCAAAGTGAAATATTGTATCGCGAGGCCAGGCAGTACCGTTACCAAGGCAACAGGCTGTTTTTGAATTGTGTCCAATCAACTTAAATTAGTCACTTGAATAACAGCAGCCTATTAGATTTAAATTTGATTCTTGGCAACCTGTAAACCAATCCTATTTTGGGGATGTTGATGTATCTTCAGGTGCATAAGAGATGGGGGAATGGCAGTGGCACAGGGGAAGAGTACCTGTCACAGACGCAGCATTAGAGAGACAGCTACTGCCTCTGCCGCAACTCATAATGTCTTAAAGGGAAGCCTCATCTTAATCGTGAATATAGCAAAGAAGAAACACAGAATACGTATAAAACCTGGTTGTATTTTGAGAGTGACTAAAAATGATTTTTTTTTGTTCGTAAGCTGGAATTGCATTTCTCTAAACAGCATTCTATTAGAATAGTGTTTTATTGAGTTTGTTAATAGTTTAGTTAACCTGTTCACTGTTAGTTAGATAAACAAAATGTTACTTGTTGATTTTACAGAGGATCTCAGGGAGTTATTTTGATTTAACCACTAAAAGTTGCTGAAGAGCAGGTCATACAATTTCTGCCCCATTTTAACAGAAGTAGACAAGATACTTCTCTTTGAGTGGTTAGGTGTTAGTTCTCAGAGAGGGGATTAACCCCCCCCCCACTTCATAACAGAAGTTATTGATGTTATTCCTGTTCTGTGGAAGATGATTAGAGATTTAAAGAAATAAATCTTTGGTGAAAATTGGCACGTAATTGTTACCGGAGTATGCCCTGCTCCCTGTCTCTAGAATTGGTGTTGTGCTTTATGCCTCGGAGATAATGCAGAGATGATACACCAATTTCTGATCTTTTCACTCACTGGGGGCCTGTGTGACCACTGTTCCTGCAAACAGGCACAATGGCCAGAGTATGTTCTCAAACAACTCCCCTGCTTTTACCAACTGCCTTAAGATAATTTGCCCAAACATCTTGTCCAGATGATGGGCGAAAAGGATTGGACGATAAAAGTTGTAGTCAACATGAGTCCACCTGTTCTCACCAAAATCAGGACACTGAAAGGCCAACCAATCAGGCAGTGACTAGATTTCCAACACCAAATGAGAACATTTCCCTACCAGGAAAGTAGAGAGTGCAGTGTTTGATCCAATTTATTATTGTCACGTTATGTATTGGGATACAGTGAAGAGTATTGTTTCTTGCGCAGACAAAGCATACTGTTCATAGAGTACACAGGGAAGGAGAAGGGAAGGAGCGGGTGTAGAATGTAGTGTCACCGTCAACCAGTATACAAGAGGCATCAAAATTCAGCAACTGGCAATTTCCAAACCACATCTGAGCCTCATCCAGCCCGTTCTGAACAGCTGGAGATAGGCAGGGGAATACATAGGTCAACATGTAAACGGTTTACTTTAAAAATGTTTTTTTATTCATTTGTGGGACATGGGTGCCACTGTCTGGGCCTGCATTTATTGACCATCCCTAGTTGCCCTTGGAGGGCAGTTGAGAGTCAATCACATTGCTGTGGCTCTGGAGTCACATATAGGCCAGACTGGGTAAGGACGGCAGATTTCCTTCCCTGAAGGAACATCAGTGAACCAGATGGGTTTTTCCAACAATGGTTTCATGGTCACCTTTAGATTCTTAATTCCAGATTTTTTTTTACTGAGTTCAAATTGCCGTGGTGGGATTCGAACCCCAGTCTCCAGAACACTAGCTGAGCTTCTGGATTAATAGTCCAGTGTTAATACCACTAGGCCATCGCTATTGGCTCAATGACATGTCGTGTTTTCCGGGGAACTGTTCAGGGGTCTCATATTTCTCCACATTTTCTCCTGGTGAAGGAGTTGTGTTTCCAAGTCTGTCGATGGCACTAACTTAGTGGAACCATTAAAAAAAAGTGAAGTAATGTTTATTTATCAGTGTCACAAGCAGGCTTACACTAACACTGCAATGAAGTCATTGTGGACATCCCCTGGTTATCACACTCCGGTGCCTGTTCGGGTACACTGAGGGAGAATTTAGCACGGCCAATGCACCTAACCAGCACATCTTGTGGGAGGAAACCGGAGCAAACCCAGACAGACACGGGGAGAATGTGCAAACTCCACACAGACAGTGATCGAAGCCGGGAATTGAACCCGGGTCCATAGCACTGTGAGGCAGCAGCGCTAACCACTGTGCTACCTACTAAATAGGGACCTGTTAAATAGGGAATATGGGAAGAAGGAGGGCAGAGACAGATGAAGTGAGTGGACAAAGTGATGATGTCCAAAGAAATCCCACGAACGGTGGGATTCTACCCTGGGGTCTCAGAGCATGAGCTGAGTTTCTGGGTTTATAGCCCACTGATTTTCACACTCGGCCTCCCCTGGTTCAGTTTACATCTCTGTGTGGTTCAGGCAGTCAAACAAACATCCAACCTCATATTCCCAACTCCCTTAAATCAGGCCAATGGCTCACGTATGGTTTGCTTTTGCAATGTGCAAATACCGTGGGGTGATACAGAGCTGATGTGTAAATACTTCCCGACTGCTTTCTGTTTGTGTGTGCCTTGGAAACCTTGTGAAACAGAAGAGCAACTGGCCGATTTTCCAGCAGCTCCCATTAGAAATAGATATTAAGGGAAAGGGGGAGAGGGGGGGGGTGGTGGTGAATACAGGTGAGCCTGTCAGGCTAACGGCAGCTGGGGAGAATATTCTGGAAATTAGTCCCCAGGGTTAGAGAGAGACTGAGCACTTGGATAAGTATAACCTCATCAAAGAGAAGGCCTGGATTTACAAAGGACATTAGTCAACAAGGTGGGTTTTTCTGACAATCGACAATGGTTTCATGGTCATCAGAAAATTCTTAATTCCAGATATTTTTTATTGAATCCCACCTGCTGTGATGGGATTCGAACCTGAGTCTCCCAGAACATTAGCTGAGTTTTGTCACTCAGGGGATGGTGAATCATTGGAGTTCTCTTTTCCTGAGGCTGTGGAGACTCAGGTATGTTCAAAACATATGGGGATATTGTGGGAAGGTGTCATTGAGGTAGATGATCAAACACACAATCTAGTTGACCCACAGAGCAGGCTTGATGGGCTGAATGACCTACTCCTGTGCCTACGCTCTCTTGACTTTTTGTCTAAAGCATGGGCAAAAGACCTTTGTTTGAGAGGTGAGGTGAGAGTGACAGTCCCCTTGATATCAAGGCTACATTTGACCAAGTGTGGCGTCACGAAACTGGAATCACTGGGAACTGGGGCAAACTCTCTGCTTGTTGGAGTCATATCTGGTACATAGGAAGATGGTTGTAGAGGGTCAGTCATCCCAGCTCCAGTACATCTCTGCAGGATTCCATCAAGGTAATGTCCTACACCCGACCATCTCCGACTGCTTCATCAATGACATTCCCTCTGTCAAAAGGTCAGAAATGAGAGGTTTGCAGATGGTTGCACAATGTTCAGCACCATTCGCAACTCCTCACATACCAAAACAGTCCACGTTCAAATACGACAAGATCTGGACAATATCCAGGTTTGGGATGACAAGTGGCAAGTAACATAAGTAACATTTGTGCCACACAAATGCCAGGCATTGACCATCACCAATAAGAGACACTCTAACCATCACTCCTTTGACATACAATAGCAATACCGTTACTGAATCCCCCACTATCAACACCCTGGGAGTTACCGCTGAGCCAAAATTCATCCGGGCCAGCTGTATAAAGACTGTGGTTGGAATTTTACCCACAGGCCTGCCCCGATTTTGCGGATAGGTGAGGCTCAGAGAGCAGCATTCCCCATCGGGCAAGATCTCATGGCGGATGTGCTGGTACAATTCCCGCCCTGCGGCTGCAAAGTGCTGAATAACCTGCTATTCCTACGTTCTGAGATATCTTTGGAGGAATGAAAGGAAGAGAGAGAGAGAGAGGAGCAGTGTTGCCATGGATGGTGAAGTGAGGGGGAGGAGGGGTGCGTGTTCTGCAGATGACATCATTCTCTGGGGAGGGAATTGATGGGAAGCGAAGCGAAGGCCAGGAATTCTGTAGCAGAGTTGTCACAGCATATTGACAGATTATATTAAAGGCAGCCTTAACCCGCCAGTGACCTTTCAGTGTGTGTTTTTCCCTTTCAAGGTAGGGTGTTAGAGCAGAGGCTGAAGGCAGGATAAACAACAGATGGGTTGTCTATCAGTGTTTGTGAAAGGACTCTGTCCTCAGTAGCCTGCCAGTTAAAGGATATAGGTCAAACCCAACACTACACAGGGGACCTCTGTCACATGCTTTTAAAAATATACCTTACCAAATTAAACTGGGCAACATCTGAAAGCACAGGGTTAACTTTCACATCTCCGCACACTGCACCCAGCTCCATCTCAGCACCGTCAAACTAGCAGGCTGCTTTCTTTAAGTGCACTGATTAATGTCACAAGTAGGTTTACATTAACGCTGTAATGCAGTTACAGTGAAAATCCCCCTAGTCGCCCCACTCCGGTGCCTGTACACTGAGGGAGAATTTAGCCCGGCCAATGCACCCTAACCAACACGTCTTTCGCACTGTGGGAGGAAACCGGAGCCCCCAGAGGAAACCCACGCAGACATGGGGAGAATGTGCAGACTCTGCACAGTGATCCAAGCCGGGAATCAAACTCAGGTCCCTGGCGCTGTGAGGCCCTATGACTGTAACACTACATTCTGCACTCTCTCCTTTCCTTCTCCCCTACGAACGGTGTGGCTTTATCCGTGTAGCGAGCAAAAGCAATATTTTTCACTGTCTACTAATACATGTAACAATAATAAAATAAAATCAAAATCAAATCTACACAGACACTTCTCAGGAAGAATTTCTCAGGACCTCTCTTCCTCATGAACCATATTTCCCACCTCAAAAGATCACAAGAGCACCAGCTATTTCTCAGCAAGTTGCGTTGAATTTTTAATGCGTGTTCACGGCACTTCATAGAACCCATAATAAAACAAGGCGTGAAGATATTGGAATAATGGCTAAAAGCTTGAACAGAGGTAGTTTTTAATTAATATATTAGAATCATAGGAGCATAGAATGGTTACAGCATTGAAAGTGGCCATTGGTCCATCGTGCCCACACACGTCTCTGCAAAAGCAATTTATGATGTAGAGATGCCGGCATTGGACTGGGGTAAACTCAGTAAAGTTTTACAACACCAATTTTAAATCCAACCAATTTATTTGATAGTAAATCCGCAAGCTTTCGACACTATGTTGTGCCTTCGTCAGGCAAATGCAGTGTTCTGATCTGCAGAGGCACTCATATCCACACAGACAGAGACAGATTGCTGATTAGAATGCGAATCCTTACATCTAACCTGCTATTCAAGTGTTAAAGTGGCGAACAATGTGTGTGAAGGAAATTCTGAGCATTGGTTAGAGAATTGTGTATTTTCTCCAGACAGCACAGTAAGTGAGGTTTTTTACTAATCCAGGCAAGCTACGGGCGTTACAGATAGTGTGACATGAAGCCAAGATCCCTGTTAAGACCGTCCTCATGTGTGCGGAACTTGGCTATCAGTCTCTGCTCAGCAACTCTGCGCTGTCGTGTGTCACGAAGGCCCCCTTGAAGAACATTTACCCACAGGTTGGAGGCCGAATGCCCATGACTGCTGAAGTGTTCGCCCACAGGAAGGGAATTGTTTTGCCTGGTGATTGTTGAGTGATGCTCATTCATCCGCTGTCGTAGTGTTTGCATGGTCTCCCCAATATACCATGCTTCGGGACATCCTTTCTTGCAACGTATTAGGTAGACAACGTTGGCCAAGTTGCAAGAGTATGTACCGTGCACCTGGTGAATGGTATCCTCACGTTTGATGATGTCGTCCATGTCGATGATCCGGCATGTCTTGCAGAGTTTGCTGTGGCAGGGTTGTGTGGTATTGTGGTCACTGTTCTCCTGAAGGTTGGGTAGTTTGCTGCGAACAATGATCTGTTTGAGGTTGTGCGGTTGTCTGAAAGCAAGAAGTGGGGGGGTGGGGATGGCCCTAGCGAGATGTGCATCGTCATCAATGATATGTTGAAGACTCCGGAGAAGATGTCGTAGCTTCTCCTCTCCGGGGAAGTACTGGACAACAAAGGGTACTCTGTCCACCGTGTCCCGTGTTCGTCTTCTGAGGAGGTCAGTGCGGTTTATCGCTGTGGCACGTTGGAACTGTCGATTGATGAGTCGAGCACCATATCCTGTTCTCATGAGGGCATCCTTCAGCGTCTGGAGGTGTCTGTCACGATCCTCCTCATCTGAGCAAATTCTGTGTATACGGACGGCTTGTCCATAGGGAATGGCTTCTTTAACGTGTCTAGGGTGGAAGCTGGAGAAGTGGAGCATTGTGAGGTTGTCTGTCAGTTTGCGGTACAGTGAGGTGCTGAGGTGACCGTCCTTGATGGTGAGTCTGATGGTGGGATGGAACTTGTTGATATCATCATATAGTTGTTTCAATGATTGTTCACCATGAGTCCAAAGGAAAAAGATGTAATCAATGTATCTAGTATATAACCTTGGTTGAAGATCTTGTGTAGTGAAGAAGTCTTGTTCGAACCTGTGCACGAAGATGTTGGCATACTGAGGTGTGAATTTGGTCCCCATGGCTGTTCCGTGTATCTGGATGAAAAGCTGATTGTTGAAGGTGAAGATATTGTGGTCCAAGATGAAGCGGATGAGTTGTAAAATTGCATCCAGAAACTGGCAGTTGTTGGCATTGAGTACTGAGGCAGTTGCAGCAATACCATCGTCGTGGGGGATGTTGGTGTAGAGCGCCGAGACATCCATTGTGACAAGGGGTGTCCCTGGTTCTACTGCTCCATGTGTGCTGAGTTTCTGTAGGAAGTCCGTAGTGTCAAGACAAAAGCTGGGGGTTCTTTGTACGATGGGTTTCAGGATGCCCTCGATATAGCCGGAGAGGTTCTCACACAGGGTCCCATTGCCTGATACGATAGGACGGCCGGGTATGTTTGCCTTGTGTATCTTTGGGAGGCAGTAGAGATCTCCAATGCGGGGAGTACGTGGAATGAGAGCCCGGAGGGTGTTCTGAAGGTCTGGATCAAAGGTTTTGATCAGAGTGTTGAGTTGACGAGTGTGTTCTTTGGTCGGATCTGCTGGTACCTGTCTGTAGTGTTTCTCATTGTTTAGTTGTCGGTACACTTCTTCACAGTAGTCCGTTCTGTTCAGTATGACGGTGGCACCTCCTTTGTCTGCTGGTTTGATGACAATGTTGTGGTTGGTCTTAAGAGCACGGATGGCCTTGCTTTGTGCTTGGGTGATGTTCGGGACTGTCTTGTAAGTGCGGTTGATGAATCTGGTGTTCACGCACCTCCTGATGGCTTGGGCATACATGTCCAGTCGGGGGAGTAACTTCCGGCCTTCCGGAGAGTAACTTACCCAGCAACTTACCCAGTCTCACTCCCTCTTAACCTGAGCCTGCAATTTACTTTCTCTTTGGATAAATATTGTCATGCTCACACAATATAGACTCTTAGAAGCAACTAGACAATAAATGCTGACCTAGCCAGCGACATCCACATCCATGAATTAGTATGAATGCCGTTCCCTGTTGCATGCTGTAAGATGGTGCGACAAGGGACTTGTTTTAAAGTTTTGTCTCTTCTTTTAAACCATGCTTCTTTCAGAGTTGGTGTTTCAATGTTCCCTCACTTTCAGGTAAAATAAAATTCAACAGCATTGAACGCTGCAGCATGACTGTGCTGATATATTCAAAGAAAAGCATTCACCGTCCCCTCGTTTGATGAATCAGTGAATTGATTCAATGAGTGGCTTGGCCAACCTGAGCAGGAACAGTTTGCAGTCCTTTCTGGATGTTCAATTTCCTCCATCACCTCACTTCTCCCCTTCCCTCAGGGTCATTAGTTCCCCAGAGCCTCTCATTTTCATAGGATTACAGAATCCCTTCACTGTGGAATGAGACCATTCAGCTCACTGAGCCAGTACCAATAACAATCCCACCCAAGCCCTAATCCCGTAACCCCCACGTATGTACCCGAGCAAGCCCCCTGACGCTAAGGGACAATTTAGCCTGGCCAACCCACCTTAACCAGCACATCTTTGGACAGTGGGAGGAAACTGGAGCACCCGCAGGAAACCCGCACAGACACAAGGAGAATGTGCAAACTCCGCACAGACAGTGACCCAAAACTGGGAATCGAATCTGGGTCCCTGGTGCTGTGGGACAGCAGCGCTAACCACCATGCTACCATGCCATTCCCTTTGACTAAGATCAAGCATGGGATCAAGCCCAAGATGGGTCTTAACTTGTCAGCTTGGGTCTTGTTTGTGTCCCTTGTGGGAAGCTCGAGTTGGATTCAATTGGATTTTGGGTTGAAATGAATTTGGGTTTGCTGATCCACTCTACACATTGACCTTTTAACTTTAAGAATGGAATAAACACCTTTAAAAAAAGAGTTCACTCAGAATCTTGGCCTCCAATATAATAAGAGGGTTAAATTATGAAAGATAGAGAGTTATAATGAGAGAACAGGTTGTATAACCTCTGTTGCCTTGTCCATGGTGTTCCAAAGCTGTGTGGATTTGACCGAGGATTTGACACTTTGAGATAAATTGAGTTAATAGGAACAAATATTTCCTCAAGTGAACCATTCAAGAACAAATATTTTGAGGTAATTCATCCAGTGATGATGTCAGGAGGCAAAGCTCCCCAAAAAGGCTTAATGGTGGTACTGAACCCCTCTGCTGACAAATCTGTGATTCTACGGGCCAGACAGGATATTCCAAACCAAGATAAACAGATAGTTAAAAACATCAAACACAGTCAAGGCAAGAGAAATATACTGGGAATGGGGATAGGGTTATAACACTATAGAACCCATTCTATACTGGGAATGGGGATAGGGTTATAACACTACAGAACCCATTCTATACCGGGAATGGGGATAGGGTTATAACACTAGAGAACCCATTCTATACTGGAAATGGGGATAGGGTTATAACACTATAGAACCCATTCTATACTGGGAATGGGGATAGGGTTATAACACTAGAGAACCCATTCTATACTGGGAATGGGGATAGGGTTATAACACTAGAGAACCCATTCTATACTGGAAATGGGGATAGGGTTATAACACTATAGAACCCATTCTATACTAGAAATGGGGATAGGGTTATAACACGATACAACCCATTCTATACTGGGAATGGGGATAGGGTCATAACACTATAGATCCCATTCTATACTGGGAATGGGGATAGGGTTATAACACTACAGAACCCATTCTATACTGGGAATGGGGAAAGGGTTATAACACTATAGAACCCATTCTATACTGGGAATGGGGATAGAGTTTTCACACTATAGAACCCATTCTAAACTGGGAATGGGGCAAGAGTTATAACACTACAGATCCCATTCTATACTGGGAATGGGGATAGGGTTATAACAGTATAGAACCCATTCTATACTAGAAATGGGGATAGGGTTATAACACTATAGATCTCATTCTATACTGGGAATGGGGATAGGGTTATAAAACTACAGAACCCATTCTATACTGTGAATGTGGATAGGGATATAACACTATAGAACCCATTCTATACTGGAAATGGGGATAGGGTTATAACACTATAGAACCCATTCTATACTGGGAATGGGGATAGGGTTATAACACTATAGAACCCATTCTATACTGGGAATGGGGAAAGGGTTATAACAATATAGAACCCATTCTATACTGGGAATGAGGATAGGGTTATAACACTATAGAACCCATTCTATACTAGAAATGGGGATAGAGTTATAACACTATGGAACCCATTCTATACTGGGAATGGGGATAGGGTTATAACACTACAGAACCCATTCTATACTGGGAATGGGGATAGGGTCATAACACTATAGATCCCATTTTATACTGGGAATGGGGATAGGGTTATAACACCATACAACCCATTCTATACTGGGAATGGGGATAGGGTTATAACACTATAGATCCCATTCTATACTGGGAATGGGGATAGAGTTATAACACTATAGAACCCATTCTATACTGGGAATGGGGATAGGGTTATAACATTATAGAACCCATTCTATACTGGTAATGGGGATAGGGTTATAACACTATACATCCCATTCTATACTGTGAATGGGGATAGGGTTATAACACTACAGAACCCATTCTATACTGGGAATGGGGATAGGGTCATAACACTATAGATCCCATTTTATACTGGGAATGGGGATAGGGTTATAACACGATACAACCCATTCTATACTGGGAATGGGGATAGGGTTATAACATTATAGAACCCATTCTATACTGGTAATGGGGATAGGGTTATAACACTAGAGAACCCATTCTATACTGGGAATGGGGATAGCGTTATAACACTATTGTACCCATTCTATACTGGGAATGGGGATTGGGTTATAACACTATAGATCCCATTCTATACTGGGAATGGTGATAGAGTTATAACACCATACAACCCATTCTATACTGGGTATGGGGACAGGATTATAACATCATATAACCCATTCTATACTGGGAATGGGGATAGGGTTATAACACTATAGAACCCATTCTATACTGGGAATGGGGATAGGGTTATAACACTATAGAACCCATTCTATACTGGGAATGGGGATAGGGTTATAACACTATAGATCCCATTCTATACTGGGAATGGGGATAGGGTCATAACACTATAGATTACAGAGAGAGGGAGGGTTATAGGTGTGGGAGGAGATTACAGAGAGAGGGAGAGGTGTAGAGGCTGGAGGAGGTTACAGAGAGAGGGAGGGGTGTAGGGGCAGGAGGAGGTTACAGAGAGAGGGAGGGGTGTAGGGGCTGGAGGAGGTTACAGAGAGAGGGAGGGGTGTAGGGGCTGGAGGAGGTTACAGAGAGAGGGAGGGGTGTAGAGGCTGCGAATCTCGCTTGTGGAGACAGTGGTTAGTGGGTTCAATTCTGGCCTCAGGTCACTGTGTGGGGTTTGCACATTCTCCCCATGTCTGCATGGGTTTCCTCCAGGTTCTTTGGTTTCACACTATGGTGCCAAAGACATGCTGGTTAGGGTAGATTTGCCTTGGTAAATGTGCGGTTGAGGGTGGGGGCGCAGGATGCTCTTTCGGAAAGTTGGTGCAGCTCGATGGGCTGAATGGCCTCCTCCTGCACTGTAGGGATTGGCTGGACCCTGCGATCTGAGTTATTGCTCGACAACCCAGCGTCCCTTTGAAATCTTCTCACAGCTTGTGCGTTTTTGAAGTTCTGAAATATTCTGGCTTTGTCAGGTTCTTGGTCATGAGTTTGGGAGGAATTGCTGGAATGCTGCTGCTGTTTCTGCACAGACAAATTAACTCGCAAATCACGCTGAGGTAGTTACCACAGCAACAAGGCAGAGTCGAGCAGGTCTCTGTTCACATTACCGTGCCGGTTTAACTGGGCTGCTGGCACGTAGCCCCGACGCTGTGAAATGTCAGAGGGTGCACTGAGTTATATTAAGGGACTCCAGTTCCTGTGAAAGCTTGTGTTCGCTAACATTCCCAGAGACTATTTTTAATCGAGGCAGACTAACACAGCTTGTCAGAACAGAACATAAATAGTGCTTTGTGTCAGAACCAACCATCACGATTTCCCAATCCCTGGGCATCCCAGAGTCTGCGCGCAGAGTCCATTTTGCGAAGCGCGGTGATACAGGAGACACGGCAACCCATTTGTGCACAGCAAGCTCCCACAAGCAGCAGGGTGGCAATGCCCCAGATCCAGTGAAGGGTAAATACTGACGGGGGCAAGAACTCGTCCATTCTTCCTGCGGACAGCGCTGATGATTCCTCTATTTCCTCCTGAGAGGGCAGTGCGACTTTGTGGGTCTTTCTCACACCTGGAAGATGGCAGCATAAGCTTAATCAGGCCGTTTGGCCCATCGAGTCTGTTCCACCACTCATTCAGGACCGATCAGCTCCCCAACCCTATTCTCCCCCCTTCCCCCCGTAATCTTTGATCCCCTTACCAATCAAGAACCCATCAACCTCTGTCTCAATGACCCGGCTTCCGTAGCCTCCCACAGATTCCCCCGCCTCTGGCTGAAAAAAAACTCCTCATCTCGGCTCTAAAGGGTTATCCCTTTGCTCTGAGACTGTGCCCTCCGCTTCCAGTCTCTCTGACTAATTTTTCCCATGTCCACTCTATCCAGGGCCTGTAAGTTTCAATGAGATTCCCCCCTCATCTCTCTAAACTCCATCGAGTACAGACCCAGAGTCTCCAATCACTCCCCATATGTCAAACTTTTTATTCCGGGGATCATTCTCGTGAACCTCCTGTGGACCCTCTCCAAGGCCAGAACATCCTTCCTTAGACACGGGGCCCAAAATTGCTCACAATATTCTAAATAGGGTCTGCTCAGAGTCTTATACAGTCTCAGCAGTTGATTCACTGCTCTTGTATTCTAATCCTCTCGATATGAATGCCAACACTGCAATTGCCTTCCTGACTGCTGGTTGAACCTGCTCATTAATCTTAAGAGATTCCAGAATGAGGGTGGCAGCGTTGACAGTGCAGCATTCCCTCAGCCCTGTACTCCAAGGTTCTCCTGCGTTCTTGGCCCAAGCTTGAGGTGAGTGAAGGTGTTGTCCTCACAGGAACTCACACTGAAAGGGTTTCAATCAGCACAACGTTGCTCCCTGTCCCATTCATAATCCTCCTGTATTTGAACATCTTTGGCCCACATAGGGCATCGATGCCCCGCAAAGGGCATCAGTGGAATGGCAAAGTGGGTTAGCACACCTGCCGATTCGACTCCCAGCTTGGGTCACTGTGCAGAGTTTGCATGTTCTCCCCGTGTCTGCATGGGTTCCGCCCCCCGCAACAGTCGAATGCATTCATAGAATCATAGAATCATAGAACTCTATAATGCAGAAAGACGCCATTCAGCCCATCGAGTCTGCACCGAACAGGTTCTACTCCCATATCCCTGCATATTTTACCCGCTAATCCCTCTAACCTAACCACCTCAGGACACTAAGGGGCAATTTTTTAGCACGGCCAATCAACTTAACCCGCACATCTTTGGGCTGTGGGAGCAAACCAGAGCACCCAGAGGAAATCCACGCAGACACGGGGAGAATGTGCAAACTCCCCACAGACACAGATTTAGAATTGGCAATGCTGAAGTAATCCTTAGTGTTGGGGTGGGAGGCTAGTATGTTAAAGTTAAAGTTCATTTAATAGTTACAATTTATTCATCACAATTGGGCTTAGATTAACACTGCAATGAAGTCACTGTGAAAAGCGGAGCCATAGGGATAGGGCTTGGGTGGGATTGTGGTCGATGCAGACTTTTTTGGGCTGAATGGCCTCCTTCTGCACGATAGGGATTCTATGATGGTAGGAAAGGGTTAATGCCATGCCAGAGAGTGGTGGGTACAGTACGGAAGGGACTTGTCGCAGTTCCTGGTGGGGTAAACTGTGACCGAGGCATTGCAATGGCAGTTGAGTGTGGTACCACAGCAAGGTCTCTGCCAGTGGGCTGCCTGGGAGGGTACAAAGGCAGTTTACATCTTGTGCAGAGATTACTATAGTGAGGTCAAGAGACAGGAAATAGAACTCAGCTCTAGAGAGGAAACACTCGAGAGAAGGGGGTGTAAATAGAATGGGGGTGGGGTGGGGGCACCAACACAGGAACTGAGTAAAGACTATAGAACATACACTTCAGTCACGCTCTATAAACATCCGCTGAGTGGAAAGAAAGACTTGATATTAAAATCACACATTTGACAACGTCACAATCTCTCAATGTCTTTGACAGGCAATAAAATACTCATGTGATATATGCACTGTGGTGAGAATCAACACTCAGCCAATACTCAAGACAGAAAGATCACAAAAAAAAGGCAAAGTGATAATGACCAGACCATCTGTCTCAGCATTGTTAATACTGGGGTAAATACTGGCCCAAATCCCAGGAAGAATTCTCCAATTATCCAAAATATTGCATTGTGATCCTTGAAGGCAGTTGAATGTTTCATAATTCTGACACTGCGGCACTCCCTCAGCACTGACCCTCTGACAGTGCGGCACTCCCTCAGCACTGACCCTCTGACAGTGCGGCACTCCCTCAGCACTGACCCTCTGACAGTGCGGCGCTCCCTCAGTACTGACCCTCTGACAGTGCGGCACTCCCTCAGCACTGACCCTCTGACAGTGCGGCACTCCCTCAGTACTGGCCCTCTGACAGTGCGGCACTCCCTCAGTACTGACCCTCTGACAGTGCGGCACTCCCTCAGCACTGACCCTCTGACAGTGCGGCACTCCCTCAGTACTGACCCTCTGACAGTGCGGCACTCCCTCAGCACTGACCCTCTGACAGTGCGGCACTCTCTCAGCACTGACCCTCTGACAGTGCGGCACTCCCTCAGCACTGACCCTCTGACAGTGCAGCACTCCCTCAGCACTGACCCTCTGACAGTGGAGCACTCCCTCAGCACTGACCCTCTGACAGTGCGGCACTCCCTCAGCACTGACCCTCTGACAGTGCGGCACTCCCTCAGCACTGACCCTCTGACAGTGCGGCACTCTCTCAGCACTGACCCTCTGACAGTGCGGCACTCCCTCAGCACTGACCCTCTGACAGTGCGGCACTCTCTCAGCACTGACCCTCTGACAGTGCGGCACTCCCTCAGCACTGACCCTCTGACAGCGCGGCACTCCCTCAGCACTGACCCTCTGACAGTGCGGCACTCCCTCAGCACTGACCCTCTGACAGTGCGGCACTCTCTCAGTACTGACCCTCTGACAGTGGAGCACTCCCTCATCACTGACCGTCTGACACTGCGGCACTTCCTCAGTACTGATGTTACCCTCGGTAGGGAGTAGGTGTGTATGGCGTAATGTTTCCCCCTCCCCGTTCCTTCCATGCTGTGTTATGGTTTAAACCGTGGCTAATGCAAGTGTAGACTGGCTGGGTGGCGGACATACCTCGGGGCAGTACTTGAGCAGAGTGAACCCAGCCGAGGGAGCATCAGGGAAGGGGGTAGAGAGAGAGAGTGGGTGAGAGAAGGTGTGGGGAGAGGAAGGGTGGGGAGAGAAGAGTGAGGGGAGGAGAGAGGGAGGAGGGAAGGAAGAGATAGGAGAGAGAGAGGAGAGAGGGAGGGGGGAGAGAGAAGAGGAGGGGAGGACCCGGGTAAGTGACCCACTCGAACAGTAGGCAGAGCCAAAACCCAACCCCATGGGTCAGGACAGGGTCTCCCTTGGCTCTGACGGATGCGGGGTGGCGCGCTGCAGGGTTGTGAAGGTGGGGGACAGGGAGACACCTTCCCTCTCAGGTCCCCCGCCCAGGGTGAGTGATGGTAAGAGGAGAAGGCAAAGCATCCAGAGACAACGGGATCTTAGCATTCAGCTCAAAAAAAAGACAATGCTGTAACCTTGGAAACTATCACACACATTCTCCATCACACTAATGTTCGCTCCCTGCTATTTCTGTGCAGGTGTTAACCCATTTACAGGAACACATCGGTCAAAATAGCAGTCAGTAATCTCACCACCCCTCTCCAAATATCACGTCACTGCTTCACATTTACCCAACCCTGCAGCAAAACACATTTCTCGCACCTTCCCTGCGGTGTGCCTTCACCGGCTGAGCAGTGAGTGGGGTGAGCTGGCCCACAACACACACTCAGGATCAGGAAATCATACATTCAATCAGCCCGCCTCCACCCACCAAAAGCCCCACACAAAATTCACCTGACATTTACAGTGCTGAGGGAGTGCCGCACTGTCAGAGGGTCAGTGCTGAGGGAGTGCCGCACTGTCAGAGGGTCAGTACTGAGGGAGTGACGCACTGTCAGAGGGTCAGTGCTGAGGGAGTGCCGCACTGTCAGAGGGTCAGTGCTGAGGGAGTGCTGCACTGTCAGAGGGTAAGTACTGAGGGAGTGCCGCACTGTCAGAGGGTCGTGCTGAGGAGTGCCGCACTGTAAGCATTGTCAGTGTTAAAAAAGAGGGAGCGCCCTCACTGTCAGAAGGTTCAGTTTTAGGGAGCGCCTCACTGTCCAGAGGCAGTGCTGAGGGATGCCGCAATGTCAGAGGTCAGTACTGAGGGAGTGCCGCACTGTCAGAGGGTCAGTACTGAGGTAGTGCCGCACTGTCAGAGGAACTGCTGAGGGAGTGCCGCACTGTCAGAGGGTCAGTGCTGAGGGAGTGCCGCACTGTCAGAGAGTCAGTGCTGAGGGAGTGCCACACTGTCAGAGGGTCAGTACTGAGGAGTGCCGCACTGTCAGAGGGTCAGTACTGAGGGAGTGCCGCACTGTCAGAGGGTCAGTGCTGAGGGAGTTCCTCACTGTCAGAGGGTCAGTAATGAGGGAGTGCCGCACTGTCAGAGAGTCAGTACTGAGGGAGTGCCGCACTGTCAGAAGGTCAGTACTGAGGGAGTGCAGCACTGTAAGAGGGTCAGTGCTGAGTGAGTGCAGCACTGTCAGAGGGTCAGTGCTGAGGGAGTGCCGCACTGTCAGAGGGTCAGTACTGAGGGAGTGCCGCACTGTCAGAGGGTCAGTACTGAGGGAGTGCCGCACTGTCAGAGGGTCAGTACTGAGGGAGTGCTGTACAGCCCCATGTGGAGTTGATCAGGGGAACATTCCCAATAATCCTGACCACAGTCATGTCTCCGTCAATATTATTGGAAGCGGAGTCTGTGCCATTGATCTTGTTTCCTTTTGTGGGGAATTTGCTGCTTGAAGAATTGTCAGATTTCTAAAATTATAACAGTGAGTACACTCCAACAATAACCTCACCACAAAGTATCGCAGTAGAGGGGAATGCGAAATGAATCCTGCTGAAAACTCTCGGCAGGACTGGCAGCGTGTGTGGAGGGAGAATCAGCAGTCTCACCTCAGAATAATGAACGGAATTGGAGATGGATCAGATTTTCAGAACATTCCCTCTCAGGGAGAGGGAGGAGAGGGTGCACTCAGAGGGCAGAAAGAGAGAGATGTTAAATAAGAAAGCAGCCATGGTGTGAGGACAGCAGAAACTCGGGCAAGTAACATCACAAAAAATTTGATTTAGTTGGATTTATTCTTGACATGTATTTGTATACAGCAAAAAAATATTGTTTCTTGTGCACTATACAGACAAAACATACTGTTCATAGAACACATAGGGGAGAAGGAAAGGAGAGAATATAGAATGTAGTGTTTTAGCCATTGCTAGGGGGTAGAGAAAAATCAACTTAATATAAAGTCGGTCCATTCAAAAGTCTGATGGCGGCAGGGAAGAAGCTGTCTTGATACATGACCCCAGACTTAGGTATCTTTTTCCCGACAGGAGAAGGTGGAAGAGAGAATGTCCAGGGTGTGTGGGGTCCTTAATTATACTGGCTGCTTTTCCGAGGCAGTGGGAAGCGTAGATGGTGTCATAGAATCCCTACAGTGCAGAAGGAGGCCATTTGGCCTATCGAGTCTGCATTGACCTCAATCCCATCCAGGCTCCAAACCCTCACTCACCCTACTAATCCCTCTGATACTAGGGTCAACTTAGCACGGCCAATCAATCTACCCCACACACCTTTCAGAATACAGGAGGAAACCGGAGGAAACCCACGGGGAGACTCCGCACCGACAGCGACCCGAGCCGGGAATCGAACCAGAGTACCTGGGGCCGTGAGGCAGCAGCGCTAACCAGTCAATGGATGGGAGGCTGGTTTGCAGGATGAACTGGGCTAGGCTCACAACCCTTTGTAGTTTCTTGTGGTTCAGGACAGGAGGCATACCGGGTGCTATGATACATCCAGAGAGGGATGCTTTGGGTGAGCTGGAGGAGGTGTAACAGGCAGCAGGAGGAGTGATTGTCAGTGGCACTCAGTGTCCGCTGGGGACAGTGCATACAGGTTGTATTGAACTCTATAGGGAGTGTGTATTACTGATCATCTTGAGGAGATCCCTACACTGGAACAGTACAGGAGAGCACGCTGGGCTGTGTGCAGTGCTTTGGGATCTATTAAAGATGATTTACATCCAGCGACCCAATATTCTGGAGCAGCTTCCCAATCTTCCCAATTCTTCCAATTTCTTCAAGGAAGCAAGAGTTTAGTTTTTGGTATATATCGAGATGTGAGAAAGTGCGCTGCCCTGTACAAACATATCCTCTCCATCTCTCTGTCCAACACACACTGAGCTAGTGAGCCAAGGGGAGGGGATGGCCTCGTGGTATTATCGCTAGACTATTACTCCAGAAACTCAGCTAATTTTCTAGGGGACCCGGGTTCGAATCCCGCTGCGGCAAATGACGGAATCTGAATTCAATAAAAAAAGATCTGGAATTTAAGAATTCACTGATAACCATGTCGGAAAACCTCACTAACCTCCTTTAGGGAAGGAAATCTGCCTTCCTTACTTGGTCTGGCCCACACCAGAGGCACAGCAATGTGATTGGACTTTCAACTGCCCTCTAGGGATGGGCAATAAATGCTGGCATAGCCAGCGATGCCCATGTCCCATGAATGAGTGAAAAAGTGAGTTGGATTTTATGACCACACTCATCCCAAGGCCTATATCCCTTGATCTCATTAGTATTTAGTAATTCCTGCTTTGAACGTATCCAACATACTCTGTAGCCCTCCGGAAAAGTGAGGCCCGTGTCCCACAAATGGATGAAAAAAACAGTTCAGAACACTATATGTTTTGGTTTTGTCCTTTGCATCCCCAGCAGTGAAAAGGCAACACCTTCTGGTGTGAAAGTGCATACTCTTGCAACTCGGCCAACGTTGTCTACCTGATACGTTGCAGGAAATACTGCTTCCTGTGTTTACCCCAGTCCAACATCGGCATCTCCACGTCTGGATTCTCCAATCAGATGAGCGGAATGTCAGGCCTGTGGCACCAACTGGATACATGGGACAGTCATGGGACGATCATGGGACCTCACTGTTCTCTGGAACAGAGTGTTTGGAAGTGCTGGTGGCTGTGGTACTTTGGTCCACCTTGTTGTCTAACGAGGGGCATACACGCGATGGGTCGTGAGAGGCCTGCTCTTGGATTTTTTTTCGAGAGTATCCTAGTGCTTCACGTCTTTAGTGTACGCTTGACCTGGACCATTTGATGGGCAACACGACAGCTCAGTGACTATCGCTATGCTGTGCAGATACATGGATTTGGGCCTGTGTCTGTGGGAGTTTGCGCATTCTCCCCGTGCTTGTGTGGGTTTTCTCCAGGTGCTCCAGTTTCCTCCCACATCCCAAAGATGTGCTCTTAGGCTAATTGGCCCTAAATTGTCTCCCCAATTTGGTTCCAATGTAGATTTTCATAAACATAGACAGGGATCATGGGTGGAAGTGGGAATGTTAAAATGGCAGCGTGGGCTCGTTGGGCCAAAGGGCCTGTTTTCCTGTTCTTTGTTCTTTCCATTTCTGAGTTTGACTTCCTGTCTCGCTTTACAACCCCCCCCAAAACATGTTGGGCCAGCAACTTGCTGGAGATAGGGGCTGGTCAAGAGTGTGATATGGACAACAGGGTCACTTCAGCAAACACCAGGTCCAACAGTCTGTAAACTGTTAGAGATAAGGATTGTGGAGGAAACAGGGAGAGACTGGGGAGAGAAACCCAGTCAATTCAATCAGAGTAATAGAGAGAGGGAAAGGAATATTGAATTGAGAGAGAGGGAGGGAGAAAAGAGACATGAAAAGGTAAGAAAAATAATTCAAAAACATTACATTTAAAATCTCCAACAACAATTTATTACCTACAGCAATGAGAGTTCAGATTAAATTGTTCCTTTTCAGCACGGTGGCACAGTGATTAGCATCACCGTTTCACTGCACCAGGGAACTGGGTTCAGTTCCCCATCTCGGGTCACTGTCTGTGTGGAGTTGCACATTCTCTCTGTATCTGCGTGGGTTTCCTCCGGGTGCTCCGGTTTCCTCCCACAGTCCAAAGATGTGCAGATTGGCCTTGCTAAATTGCCCCTTAGTGTCAAGGGGGGTTAGCAGGGTAAATGTGTGGGATTGCGGGCCTTAGTGGGACTGTAATCAGTGCAGGCTTGATGGGCCAAATAGCTTTCTCCTGTACTGTAGGGATTCTATCTTCTGGTACAGTTAAAGATATTTAGAGTAATACAGGTCATTGTTGATTGGCAGTAATATCAAGAGCTCAGTAATTATGTTAACAGGGTGCCTGTGCTGTTAAATCCCACTCCCTGACTTCCTGCAGCAGAATGGGTTTCAGAAGCAGTTCATACACAAATCCCCGGTTATTACAATGGAGCGGCTGAGGATGGGACCCTGATTATACAAAGCAAATGGGGGAAGACTATAAATCGAGAAGCACGTTCCAGAAGCACAGTGCCATCTCTCTAGCCCCTATAGTCCTGTTGGCTGATTTGTCCATTAACACCGCTGCATTTGGTATGATTTGATTTATTATTGTCACATGTATCGGGATTCAGTGAAAAGTATTGTTTCTCATGCACGATACAGACAAAGCATGCTATTCATAGAGTACATGGGGAAAAAAAAGAGAGAGAGCAGAATGTAGTGTTGCAATCATAGCCAGGGTGTAGAGAAAGATCAACTTAATATAAGATAGGGCCATTCAAAAGGCTGACAGCGGCAGGGAAGAAGCTGTTCTTGGGTCAGTTGGACTGTGACCTCAGACTTTTGTATCTTTTTCCCGACGGAAGAGAGAATGTCTTTCCCGAGGCAGCGGGAAGTGTAGGCAGAATCAATGGATGGGAGGCTGGTTTGCGTGACGGGTTGGCCTTTGTAGTTCCTCGCAGTCTTGGGCAGAGCAGGAGCCCACACCAAGCTGCGATACAACCAGAAAGAACGCTTCCTAAGATGCATCTGTAAAAGTTGGTGAGAATCGTAGCGGACATGCCACATTTCCTTAGTCGCCTGAGAGATCAGAGACGCTGGTGATGTTATTAGTTTCCCAGGAATGTTTGATATTTTCTTGGTTGGCCATCAGGTGTAAGTTGTGTAGATTTGGTGCAGTGCGTGATCTGTGGGGTTTAGAAGGCAGTTCCGTCCAAGGAGTGAGTCCATGTAAGCAGCCACTGCTAAATTAACGGCCTGTAATTTGTACGTAGAGCAGGCACACTCAGCCCGTGTGAATTTAATTCCAGGAATGCCATTCGCTGCTCATATTCTCCTGACGTACTGAACACAGCAAGCGGATGGAACGCTTCAGACCTCCTCCCCTCTCCCTGCAATTTCGAGGAATCTCTACCATTCCCAGAACATTGCCATTACAAATCCCAGTCCAGGTGGTGGTTGATAGGAAATATTTAACCTGGAGTGCAGTTACAAGTGGTGTACCTCAAGGATCTGTTTTGGGGCCACTGCTGTTTGTCATTTTTATAAATGACCTAGATGAGGGTGTAGAGGGTTGATTAGTAAATTTGCTGACAATACCAAAGTGGGGGGAGTTGTAGACAGCGAGGATGGATGTTACAGTTTGCAGAGGG
>JAGIQG010000005.1:122498580-122706080 GCA_024679065.1 Sphyrna mokarran | reverse complement strand
CACACACACACACACGCTCACACTAAACTCACACTCACACTCACACACACACCCTCACACACAAACAAACAGACACACACACACACACACAACACACACTCACACACACACACACACACACACACTCACACACACACCACCCACACACATACACACACACACACTCACCATACACCACAACCACACACACACACACACACACACCACACAAACACACAACTCACAACACATACACACACTCAACACTGACACACTCACACCACACAACTCACTCACACCACACACACACACACACACACACCACTCACACACACACACACGCTCACACGACACACACACTCACACTCACACACACCACACAACACACACACACTCACCACATACACACACACACACTCACCACACACACAACACACACACACACACACCTCCACTCACACACACACACACACCCACACACACACAACAGAAAAAAAAAAAAAAAAAAAAAAAACACACCACACACACACAACCACAACACACACCCCAACACACACTCACACACACACCACACTCACACACACACACTCACACTCACACACACACACACACACACACACACACAACTCACACTCACCACACACACACACACACACACATACACACTCACTCACACACACTCACTCAACACACAACATCACTCACACACTCACTCACACACACACACATACTCATACACACACACACTCTCACTCACACTCACACACACACACACACACACTCACACACACACACACACACACACACACACACACACACACACACACACACACACACACACACACACACACACACATACTGAAAACACTCACATACTCGCACACTCACACAGTTAGTTGGTAGTTAGGAAGGCAAATTCAATATATGCATTAATTTTTGGGGGGAAGAATACAAGAGCAGGAATGGACTATTTGGAATATTCTGAACAGTTTTGGGCCCCATACCTAAGGAAGGATGTGCTGGCCTTGGAGGGGTGTCAAGAATTATTCGAGGAATTAAGGGTTTGTCATATGAGGAGAGGTTGAGGAGTTGAGTCTATATTCAATGCAGTTTAGAAGGAGGAGGGAGAATCTAATTAAAATTCACAGAATACTGAGAGGCCTAGATAGAGTGGACTTGGAAAGGATGTTTCCGCTTGTGGGAGAGACTAAACCTTGAGGATACAACCTCAGGGTGAAGGGACACACCTTTAAAACTGAGATGAGAAAGAATTTCTTCAGCCAGTGGGTAGTGAATCTGTGGAACTCGTTGCCGCAGAGGGCTGTGGAGGCCAGGTCATTGTGTGATAGATGGGTTCTGGATCAATATGGGTTACGGGGAGAAGGCGGGAGAATGGGGAGGGAGAAATATTAGCCACGATTGTACGGCAGAGAACAGCAATAGAGGTGGCATGATAGCTCAGCGGGTTAGCGCTGCTGCCTCACAGCGCCAGGGACCGGGGTTCAATCCCCGGTTTGGGTCACTGTCTGTGTGAAGTCTGCACATTCTCCCCGTGTCTGCGTGGGTTTCCTCCTACATTCCGAAAAATGTGCTGGTTCGTTTGATCGGCGGTGCTAAATCGCCCCTTCGTGCCAGAGAGATTAGGAGGCTAAATTACGGGGATAGGGCCTGCCTGGGATGGTGGTCAGTGCAAGTTAGATGGGGCAAATGGCCTCCTTCTGCACTATGAATAGTTATCACTCCAACAACTTGACTGAAAAAGATGGATCTTTTTGGGATCTTGCTGTGTAAAGCTGGTCGCCAGTGCTGGAAATCAGAAATCAGAAAGAGAAAAGGCTGGAAGGCACCCAGTGATTGGCTAGTTGTTGTTTGGAATGATACTAAGAGTGTGGGTTTGATTCCCATTGCAATGGCAATCGTCTCGAGACAGCCTCCTGACCCTAGAGAAACCAGCCTGACACAGATACAAAACTACCTGGAAACAGCCTCAGGGTGAAGGAACAGCAGAGAATGTGTGACAAGGAGTCTCGTACTAACCTCACCACACAACAAAGTACAGGAACAGGCCCTCCGGCCCTCCAAACCTGTATCGATCTCCTAACAAAACTAACAATTTCTCCAAACCTGTATCGATCTCCTAACAAAACCCTCTGCCCTCTCCGTATCCCCTCTGTTCCCTCCAGAGTCACTTATCCAGCAGATGCATTGTAAATATTGCTGATGTACCTGCTTCCATTACCTCCTCTCGCTACATGTTCCACACACCCACCACTCTCTACCTGTAAAAAACATATCAGAATATCCCATCACAGTACCCCATCAGAATATCCCATCAGAATATCCCATCAGAATATCCCATCAAAATATCCCATCAGGATATCCCATCAGGATATCCCACCAGGATATCCCATCAGGATATCCCACCAGGATATCCCATCAGAATATCCCATCAGGATATCCCACCAGGATATCCCATCAGAATATCCCATCAAAATATCCCATCAGGATATCCCACCAGGATATCCCATCAGAATATCCCATCAGAATATCCCACCAGGATATCCCATCAGAATATCCCATCAGGATATCCCATCAGAATATCCCATCAAAATATCCCATCAGAATATCCCACCAGGATATCCCATCAAGATATCCCATCAAAATATCCTATTGGAACATCCCATCAGAATATCCCACCAGGATATCCCATCAGAATATCCCATCAGAATATCCCATCAGGATATCCCAACAGAATATCCCATCAAGATATCCCATCAGAATATCCCATCAGAATATCCTATCAAAATATCCCATCAGGATATCCCATTGGAATATCCTATTAGAATATCCTATCAGGATATCCCATTGGAATATCCCAGCAGGACAGACCATCAGGCCAGGATCTGGGTCACAGGCCGGAAGAGATCCTTCCAGATAGATTCTTGTCTCGTGGCTTCACCTCAAAACAACATTCCAGTCTCGGAAAACACGGCCTTATCCAACATCCTGCTGTTCCTGTCCTAACTTGCATCATGTCTCACTCACCCGGGACTCCTGAGTTCACTCTTCGATAGTGTCTCTCAGCCAGGGAATGCCTCCATTTGAAAAGGTTCACTCTTGCGTTGAGATTTCTCTGTGGTTTTTATCTCCCCTATCTCAGTCAAATTCTCCCGGGCCACCCTGCGTGACCCCTGCCCTTCTCCCATTCTTCACCATCCTTACCTCCCATTGCTCCTACCGCTGATGCCTCTGGCTTCAGCCGTTCACTCCTAAGCAGTGGAATTCTTCCCTCAGAAGGCCTTATTTGTGGCACTATACAAAGGCAAGTTATTGCTTTTGTTGTGCTGTGCAGAAGGGCAGTGTAGTGGCTAGTGCTGCTACCTCACAGTGCCAAGGACCCGGGTTCAATTCCTGATTTGGGTTACTGTCTGTGCGGAGTCTGCATGTTCTCCCCGTATCTGCATGGGTTTCCTCTGGGTGCTCCAGTTTCCTTTCACAGTCCATGCTGGTTAGGTACATTGGCCTTGCTAAATTGACCTGAGTGTCAGGGGGACTAGCTAGGGTAAATACATGAGGTTACAGGGATAGGGCCTGAGTGGGATTGTGGTTGGTGCAGGCTTGATGGGCTGAATGGCCTCCTTCTGCACTGTAGGGATTCTATGATCGCAGGGAAGAGAGAGTAATCTTGTCTCTGCAGCACTGACTCTGCATGATACCCTGCTGAGCTTTTAACTAATGAATAACCTCACAAACATCGGGAAAACAGTGTGATTCTGGGCAGAGGGAAACAGTTTTACTAGTTATACAAATAAATGAAAAGGAAGTTTGTTAATGGTTGTCACTGCACCATCACGGTGACACGGCGGTTAGCACTGCTGCCTCACAGCTCCAGGGACCTGTGTTAACAAAGAACAAAGAGCAACACAGCACGGGAAACAGGCCCTTCGGCCCAATGAGCCCGCGCCGCCGTCCTAACGTCTTAATGACATATCCATGACCTTAGGCTATGCCTATTGTGGAAGATTCCCATATAGGGACCAATATAGGGACAATTTGTTACCCAATCAACCGAAGAGCACATTTTTGGGATGTGGGAGGAAACCGGAGCACCCGGAGGAAACCCACGCAACCACGGGGAGAACGCGCAAACTCCCGCAGACACAGGCCCAAATCCATGTGTCTGCACAGCAACAGTGATAGTCCCTGAGCTGTCATGGTGCCCATCTGATGGTCCAGTTTAAGTATACACTGACGACGTGAAGCACTAGGCAACTCCTGAAGCAACATCCAAGAGCAGCCCTTGCACGACCTGCCGAGTGCACGCACCTTGTTGGTCAAGGTGGACCGAATTGCCTGTGGAAACAAATAAGACAGTAAACATGAGAAAAACTCAGGGATAGACATCCCTGAGACAAAACTAAAAGATATTCTAATACTATTTGGTTGTCCCAAAGCTCCCGATATTTAGACAGTCCTACTATATCCCTCTATCCGCAGACCGCTCATGTGGCTGTCCAAGAGACCCTTAAACAACCCTAGCGTGCCTGCTCCCACCACGTTACTCGGCAGTGGATTCCACACCCCCGCTACCCTTTGTGTGAAAAACTGCCCTCTAATATTCGTCTTATACATAGCCCCCCTCACCCTAAGCCCGTGACCCCTCGTTCTATCCATTTCTAATGGTGGAAAAAGCTTACCACCATTTACTCTATCTATACCCCTCTTAATCTTATATACCTCTAAATGATCCCCTCTCAGCCGACGTCTTTCAAGAGAAAACAACCCCAGTGTGTTTAATCTTTCCTCGTAAGACAGCCCTTCCATACCAGGCAGCATCCTGGTAAATCTCCTCTGCACTCTCTCCAGGGCCTCTACATCCTTCCGGTAGTACGGCGACCAGAACTGAACGCAGTACTCCAAGTGAGGCCTAACCAACGTTCTATACACTTGTAACATCAAACTCCTACTCTTGTATTCTATACCCCTTCCTATGAAGGCTAACATACCATACGCTTTCTTTATCACATTCGCCACCTGTACTGACACCTTCAGAGACTTGTGAACCTGCACCCCCAGGTCTCTCTGCGTCTCTATACTCCGGATAGTTTTACCTTTTATCCTATAACTCCCCTCTACATTATTCCGGCCAAAATGCATCACCTCGCATTTATCCGGATTAAGTTCCATTTGCCATCTATCTGCCCAATCTACCAGCCTATCTATGTCCTGTTGTATTGCCTGGCACTGCTCCTCAGTCCCCGCCAATCCAAGCATCTTAGTGTCAACAGCAAATTTGCTCATCACACCACCTACCCGCTCTTCCAAGTCATTTATATACACCACAAATAGAAGAGGTCCTAGTACTGAGCCCTGTGGCACACCACTAGTGACAGACCTCCAGTTGGAAAAAGAGCCTTCCACTAACACCCGCTGTCTCCTCCTCCCAAGCCAGTTCTCAACCCATCTACATACCTGGCCCGTGGGTTCGATTCCCAGCTCAGGGTACTGTCTGCATGGGTTCTGCATGTTCTCCCCGTGTCTGCGTGGGTTTCCTCTGGGTGCTCCGGTTTCCTCCCACAGTCTGAAAGACTGTTAAATGTTAGGGTGCAGTGGCTGTACTAAATTCTCCCTATATAAAGGTGTAGGCTAGCTGTGGTAAATGTGTGGGGAAAGGGACCTGGGTCTGTCACAGACTCAAAAAGCAAAGAAAATTACAGCACATGCAGACGGTGCCCGAAGCTACACTACCTTACTGGGTCTATATATCATCATAGAAACCCTACAGTGCAGAAGGAGGCCGTTCAGCCCATCGAGTCTGCACATTGACCACAATCCCACCCAGGCCCCTATCGATGTAACCCCTGATAAATTCCGTGCTGATCCCCCCCCGGACACTAGGGTCAATTTATCTTGACCGATCAGCCTAACCCGTGCATCTTTGGGGGGATACCGGAGCACCCGGAGGAAACCCACGCAGACACGGGGAGAATGTGCACAGACAGTGATTGAACCCAGGCATTGTGAGGCAGTGGTGCTAACCCACTGCATCAGAAAAATCCAGGAAGCGGAAGGCAGGGGCAAATTCCATTGACGATCTGGTGGGGAAGAGCGGACAGGCGTGCAGAGAGGCTGGAGTAGGGGGCGGGAGAGAGAGGCTGTGACGTCAGTACCTGTCGCCTGTCTTGGAGGGACGTTCCCAGGAGACAAGCGGAGCGTTGTACAGTCCGAACATGTTGGATCTCGACTGGGAGAGGGAGTTTCCAGACAACCGGTTTCACAATCACCAATAAAAGGAGCAAAGCACAGACAACTGGAATATCAAAACGGAAAAACCCAGCAGGAAGAGAAAAGGGATTAACCATTCTGCATGAATGTTCTTGGGAATCCTTTCACATTGTCCCTCACATCTCGCATGCAGGCCATTCGGCCCAACTGGTTTATTCTCCCCACATCAGCGTATCCTTCTCCTCCTCCCTCTCTCGTGCGTGGGTCTGAATCCCGCTCCAATGTATCTGTGACCTTTGCTGCGGATCTGGTAACGCGTTCCCCATTCCAGAGGTTGCTCTGGAATTCCTGATTGGGGAGCGATATTCCTGCCTCTCCACTAGTTCCCATCTCTTGCCCATGGTCGCGCTCCGCTGCCAGATCCCTGGGAGCGTCTGTCTTGCGTTGTGAGCATTTAATTCTCAAGCCCACCGCTGTTCAGGGTAAGGTCCGTGATTATTTCCCCGCCAATTGCCCTGGGCTGCTCCATCGAGTGTGGAGAAGCCAGCCTCGAGCAACTCATTCATCAGGGACACCCCAATGTCCCTGTCTCTCTCTCTCTCTCCGGCAGAGGTTTTCTGAAAGATGCCAGTTCTGGTTTGCTGCCCGCTCACCCTCTCCCTGAGCTTTGATCTGCTGGGGACACCACTGGTGGCCAGCTCTGCCCCTTGGCTAAGAGGCAAGCTGGCTCACTTACCCCATCATGCTGAGTCTTCCTCATTCGAAGAGAATCGTCGGGAAGCAATTGAGGAGTCTCTGTGACTCAGGCCCAGACTTCACCCAGCAATCTCCTCCTCGACAATCCTGACAGCAGCAAAGGTGCTTACTCCCACTGCAGACAGCGAGCATCGGCGCCAATAGAGTGAGAGAAAGATCAACAGAGAGGGAGGAAAAAGCAGGAGGGAGGGAGAAAGAGAGAGAGGATAGAAGGGAGTGAGGAAGATGGTTAGAACAGTGTCCTAGAATCCCGACAATGCAGAAGGAGGCCACTCGGCCCGTTGTGTCTGTACCGACCACAATCCCTATTCCCATAACCCTCTACACTTACCCAGCCAATCCCCCTGACACAAAGGGCAATTTACCATGGTCAATCCACCCAACCTCCCACATGTCTTTGGACCCATTCAGGGCATCACTTTCCAGCCACTGACGTGCTTTTGAAGTGTAATCTCTAGGCTGGATTTTCCAGCCCCGCTGATGATGGGTTTTCCAGAAGCAGAGGAAGCACGCCATTGGCTGTCCCGCTGAAGTCAATAGGCATTGATGTCGTTCACTGGCCACACTGCGGGGGGGGGGGGGGTGTGGGGGGGGGGGCAGGGGATGGTAGGGAGGGGTGAGGAGATGTGGGGAGTGGGGAGGGGCTGGAGAAGGGGGTGGGGAGGGTGTGGAGAGAGAGCAGGGAGGGTGGGGAGGGATTGAGAGGTGGCCTGGGGAGGGGGTGGGGAGGGAGAAAGAGGGAGTAGGGAGGGGCTGGTGACAGAACGCAGAAGGGATGGACACAGAGTTGGGGGGGGGGTAAGGATGAAGACGGGGTGGGGATGAGATGGTGAGAGGATAGGGAGGGAGTGAGGACGGGTGCGGAAAGGGGTGGGGAGTGGGTGGGGGAAGGGGTCATGATAAGGTGGGAGTGGGTGGGAGGGGGTTGTGGGAGTAGTGAGGACGGGGTGCGGAAGGGGTGGGGAGTGGGTAGGGAGGGGGGTTGTGGGGAGGGGGTGGGGAGGGAGAGAGGAGGGGTCGGGGAGAGGGGCAATGAGTGGTGAGGGGATGGGGTGAGGAGGAGGGGTTAGGAGGATGGGGTGTGGAAGGGTGTGGTGACGGGGGTGGGAAGGGGATGGGGAGGGGGTGGGGGAAGGGTGGGGAGGGACTGACTCGGTTTGTTAGTTACTGTTCTAGACCGGGATGGATTAATGTTGATATATTTGTCGGGTTATTGGTAATCTGGTATAAATACTGGGCAGGACAGTGTCCCTGGATAGAATCCCACACCCTCCAAACTCCCCTAACAATGGGGATCATAGTGTTATTACTCAGTAACACTGAGAGGACACATCTCCAATCATACACCCTTCTGTAGTCAAAAGCCACATCCCCCCCCACCCCCCTCATGGATTTGAACAGGAATCCCAGGCTGAATTACAGCAGTTTCTACAGGGAACTTGGTGGCTCCCCAAGTCTCAGGAACCTCCAGTAGATATAGCTGAAGAAAGCCCACCAACACCCCTACTTTCTCAGAAGACTGTGGAAATTTGATCCACTAGTTGCTCTCACTAACTTTTACAGATGCATCCTTTCTGGTTGCATCACAGCTTGGTGTGGGCTCCTGCTCTGCCCAAGACCGCAAGGAACTACAAACAGTTGTGAATGTAGCCCAATCCGTCAGGCAAACCAACCTCCCATCCATTGACTCTGTCTACGCTTCCCGCTGCCTCGGCAAAGCAGTCGGCATAATTAAGGACCCCCCGCACCCCGGATGTTCTCTCTTCCACCTTCTTCCACCGGGAAAAGGATATAAAAGTCTGAGATCTTGTACCAACTGACTCAAGAAAAGCTTCTTCCCTGATGCTGCTGTCAGACTTTTGAATGGACCTACCTCGCATTAAGTTGATCTTTCTCTCCACCCTAGCTATGGCTGTAACACTACGTTCTGCACCCTCTCTTTTCCTTCTCTATGAATGGCATGTTTTGTCATTCGCAAAAAACAATACTTTTCACTGCATCCCAATACACGTGACAATAATACATCAAATCATGAGTTGGAGAAGGCAGTATCACACAAACTAAAGTGAAAATGAGCAAGTTACAGATACACAGTTGTATGCGCTGGCTGGATCCCCTTTGTTCTTTCACAGTTTGTACCCTTACTGTCTGCTCATTTCTCAGTGCCGCACACTGTAAACCGTTCACTTGCTCATAGACCACATCCTGCACTTATTCCTGTACCACATCACAACTATCGACTGTGGGCATATTATTAAAACCCTGTTTCTGCAATCAGCCTCCTCGAGCCTACTCCAGCAAGCTTTATGCTCTGACCATTCCGAGGGATGATTGGAGAGTCTCTCTGAAGGATGCCCTATAAATGTTGGGTCCTCCCCTGAGGTTGAGACTTGAGTAAGAGCTCACGTTAGGAAGAACTCCGATTCCCAGCTCGAAACGGGGCCCCGTGACACAGGAGCTCCGAGCCCGTGCTCGTGGTCCACGCGATCTGCCTCCCTTCCTCCCCGCCTCAGGACAGCTCTGAGTGTGGAAGGTTGAGGGAGATCTATCAAGGTGTTAACTATGTTAAAAATACTGGGTTTAGAAACAGTCCCCGTCGGTAGGGGAGTCACAAACAATCAGGGAAGTGATGGCCTAGTGGTATTATCGCTAGACTATTAATCCAAAAACTCAGCTAATGTTCTGGGGACCCGGGTTCGAATCCCACCACGGCAGCTGGTATATATAAAAATGTAAAAAAAATCTGGAATTAAGAATCTACTGATGACCATGAAATCATTGTTGGAAAATCCCATCTGGTTCATTAATGTCCTTGAGGGAAGGAAATCTGCCATCCTTACCCAGTCTGACCTACATGTGACTCCAGATGTGGTTGACTCTCAACTGCCCTCCAAGGGCAACTAGGAATGGGCAATAAATGCTGGCCCAGCCAGCGATGCCCGTGTCCCACGCATGAACAAAGAAAAGATGTTTTGGGCTTGGAAGTTTAAGAGGGAAATCGGGAATGAGGACAGTGGAATCTGGGTCTTGCTCCCTCTAAGGCTGAGGATCTGGAAGGTGATGTGGGGAGAAGGGGTGAGTTTGGGGAGGCTTGGGGTTGTCTCAGTTGATGCTTTCGTGATTGTTCTGGACTGGCGTTGATTGATATTGCTATATTTGCGTTGGGTTATTGGTAAGTTGATGACTTGGGTTATTCCTGAAGGAAACGGTGGAGGGTGGGGGGAAAAGGGCACTGGCGAGGCACTGAGGCAGGCAGCTCAGCTTTAGTTGCTGCCCAGTGAGGAATAAGAGACACGCTGCCCCTTGGCATCCAATGGTATCACCATCACTGAATCCCTCACTGTCAACATCCTTGGGGTTACCATTGACCAGACTGGACTCACCACAAAAACACAGTGGCTACCAGAGCAGGTCAGGGGCTAGGAATACTAACTCAACTCCTGATTCCCCAAAGCCCGTCTATCAAGTCAGGAGTGTGATGGAATACTCTCTACTTGCCTGGATGGGGGCAGTTCCAACAACATTGAAGAAACTCAACACCATCCAGGACAAAACAGAGGGACTCAGATTTGTCTCTTTATCAGTGTCACAAGCAGGCTTACATTAACACTGCCATGAAGTTACTGTGAAAATACCCAAGTTGCCACTCTCCGGTGCCTGTTCGGGTACACTGAGGGAGAATTTAGCATGACCAGTGCACCCTAACCTGCACATCTTTCAGACTGTGGGAGGAAACCGGAGCACCCGGAGGAAACCCACACGGATATGGGGAGAATGTGCAGACTACACACAGACAGTGACCCCAAGTTGGGAACTGTTGCCTGGCGCTATGAGGCAGCGGTGCTAACCACTGTGTTAGCGTGCTTCCGATTCAGTATCACAAGGAGCAGGCGTACAATTTATTTAGTTGTTTCCGCCATTCCGTTGAAGGAACCTCACTGATTGAAGCTCTTGGTGGGATTTGCATTGTACTAATTTGAACGGTAAGACTTTAGGACGGTCTGTGGAACAAAGGGACCTTGGTGTGTTTGCCCACAGATCTCTGAAAGCAGAAGGGCGTGTCGGTAAGGTGGTAAAAAAGGATATGAGACCCCTGCCTTTATCGATCGAGACGTAGATTACAAAAGCAGGGAAGTCATGTTGGAGTTGTAGAGAGCTCTGGTGAGGCCACAGCTACAAATACCCACTCCCTCCACCACTGACGCTCAGTAGCAGCAGTGTGTCTACAAGACGCACTATAGCAATTCACCAAAGATTCTTAGGCACCTTCCAAACTCGCGACCACTTCCATCTAGAAGGACAAGGGCAGCAGATACATAGGGAACACCCTCACTGCAAGTTCCCCTCTGAACCACTCACCGTCCTGACTTGGAAATATATCACCGTTCCTTTGCAGTTGCTGGGTCAAAATCCGGGAATTCCCTCCCTAACAGCATTGTGGGTCAATCCACACCACGTGGACCGCAGCGAATCAAGAAGGCAGCTCACCATCACCTCCTGAAGGGTGACTAGGGATGGGTAATAAATGCTGGCCTAGCCAACGATACCCATGTCCCACGGATCCAAAGATGTGTGGACTAGGGTTGATTGGCTATGTTAAATTGCCCCAAGATGTGTAGGTTAGGGGGATTAGCAGGGTAAATATTTGGGGTGACGGGGAACAGGGCTAGATAAGATTGCCCCTTATGGCCAGGGGGACTATGTGGGGCTACAGAGATAGGGCCCTCCTGGATGGAACTGTTGTCGGTGCAGGCTCGATGGGCCGAGTGGCCTCTTCTGCACTGTAGGGTTTCTATGATACTATTCCAAGAAATGAGTAAAAACACAGAGCCAACATTTTGAGTTTGGGAAGGGTCACCCTGATTTGAAACTTTGGCTATATTCTCTCCCCACAGACGATGCCAGGCCCGCTGACATTTTCCAGCATTTTTGACCTGCCTGACTCCTCGGATTCAGGCTAAAGTGGGCAGAGGAAAGCACTGCTCCCTTCCCTTTTTTATCGTGTGTGCACCAGGGTCAAAGAGATGGGTGGCCATCGGAGTGCCTTATCGGCATTGAGAAAACACTGGGCCTTAAACTGGGCCCAATCCAGCCCGGAATGGGCAACAATCCATCAGGAAGGGTTGAACAAGCTTGGGAATGTTTCCTTCTAAAAGGTTTCGAGTAACTTGATCTTTAAGATTATGAAAAGAGTTTGACATGATGGCCTTGCAGATAATCTCTCTAAAGTTAAGATAGTTATTCACAAATCCAAAAGAGAATTCCGGAGAAATGTCTTTATCCAGAGGGCGGAACTCAGATTTGTTTATTTATCAGTGTCACAAGCAGGCTTACATTAACACCGCAATGAAGTTACGGTGAAAATCCCCCAGTCGCCACACTCCGGTGCCTGTTCGGGTACACTGAGGGACAAATTAGCATGACCAATGCACCCTAACCCGCACGTCTTTCAGACTGTGGGAGGAAACTGGAGCACCCGGAGGAAACCCACGCAGACACGGGGAGAATGTGCAGACTACACACAGACAGTGACCCCAAGTTGGGAATCGTTCCCTGGCGCTATGAAGCAGCAGTGCTAACCACTGTGTTAGCGTGCTTCTCATTCAGTATCACAAGGAGCAAGTATGCGATCTATTTAGTTGTTTGCTGCCATTCTGTTGAAGGAACCTCACGGATTGAGGCTCTTGGTGGGATTTGCTTTGTACTAATTTTTTTAAAAATGTGATTTGAACGGTAGGACATTAGGATGGTCTGTGGAACAAAGGGACCTTGGTGTGTTTGCCCACAGATCTCTGAAAGCAGAAAGGCGTGTCGGTAAGGTGGTTAAAAAATATGAAACCCCTGCCTTTATCGATCGAGACATAGATTAGAAAAGCAGAGAGGTCATGTTGGAGTTGTAGGGAACTCTGGTGAGGCCACAGCTGGAGCAGTGTGTGCAGTTCTGGTCACCCCGTTAATGGAAGGATGGGATTTCACTGGAGGGGCCGCAGAGGAGATTCACCAGGATACTGCCTGGGATGGAGAACATTTAAATTATGAAGAGAGGTTGGAGAGACTTGGGTTGTTTGAGTTGGAGCAGAGAAGACTGAGGGGCGAACTGATCAAGGTGTAAAGATTATAGACAGAATGGATAAGGAGCAGCTGTTTCCCTTAGGCGAGGGGTCAGTCATGAGGGGACACAGGTTTAAGGTGAGGGGCAGGGGGTGTAGGGGGGGATGTGAAGGGTGGTGAGGGTCTGGAATGCGCTGCCTGGGAGGGTGGTGGAGGCGGGATGCCTCACATTCTTTAAAAAGTAACTGGACCACAAATCGTAACAGTCAGGGCCGTGCTCCGAATGCTAACAGACGGGATTAGGCGGGAGTTCAGGGATTTCTAATGTGTCGATGTGGATGTGATGGGCCGAAGGGCCTCTTCTATGCTGTAGGATTCTATGATTTGGTTTATTATTGTCACATGTATTGGGATACAGTGTGCTGTACACACAAATTCATAGAGTATATAGGAGGGCAGGAAAGGAGTGAGTACCGGATGTAGTGTTACGGTCATAGCCAGGCTGTAGAGAAAGATCAACTTAATATAAGGCTCAAAAGTCTGTCAGCAGCAGGGAAGAAGCTGTTCTTGACTCGGTTGGTCCGTGACTCTTGTATCTTTTTCCCGACGGAAGAAGGTGGAAGGGAGAATGTCCGGGCTATCCTGAGGGCGGGGGGGGTCCTTGATTATGCTGGCTGCTTTTCCGAGACAGCGGGAAGTGTGGATGGAATCAACGGATGGGAGGTTGGTTTGCACGATGGATTGGGCTATGTTTACAACTCTTTGTACTTCCTTGCGGTCTTGGGCAGAGCAGGAGCCCACACCAAGCTGTGATACATCCAGAAAGAATACTTTCTATGGTGCATCTGTAAAAGTTGGCAAGAGTTGCAGCGGACACGTCAAATTTCCTTAGTCTTCTGAGAAAGTAGAGGCGTTGGTGGGGCTTTCCTAACTATAGTGTCGGCGGGGGCTGGGGGCAGGGGGGGTTGGTGGGAGCAAGGACAGATTGTTGGTGATCTGGACACCTAGAAACCCGAAGCTCTCAACCGTTTCCTGTTGATGTAGATTGGGGCAGGCCCTCCATTACGCTTCCTGAGTGTTACATCATCTAAAAAATGCAAAAGGGCCGGACCAGTTCTCGACTGGAAAACTCCTGCCCGTTGGAGAAGGCGATGTTAGGGGCTCCGGGTCCAACAGGGATGGGGTGGGGTTGCTGAGGTGTGGAGGCAGTGGCACACGCCGCCAGTCTCTCCCTCAGCGTAGGCCGTCTGCTGGGAAGCGCTTCCCTCGCCGACAGTTTGACGCCTTCATGAATAGTGAAGAGTTTGGCCGGAGCTAAAAGCCAGAGAGAGGGGGGAGTCATTGGCTTTATTCAAACAGTTCGTTACTCCTCCTTTCCATCGTATTGCTGGCACGCGGAGGAAACTTTACCCCCGGGAGATTCCATTTCACCTGTCAAATGCCAACAAGACGATCTTTGTGTGTGTAGCTCAGCACAGTGACTCCATTCAGCCGGAGCGGGGGGTGGGGATGGGCGGTCGGATCCTGCACTGTTACAGAATGCTGTACTCAGTCGAGGGGAGGTTATGTGACAGGCTGTCCTCTGCCCGCTCAAGCTACTTCTGCAAACCAGCCCGCGTACGCCATTCCCTCGCTAAACCCCGGCACCCCCCCCATCCCCACCCCAAAACCGGAGAGCTCCCTCTCTCCTTCTGCGTCTCTCACAGGAACTTGCGCAACGAGGCCATCCGTCCCATCTGGCCTGCGCTCCTGCCCAGTGTCCAGCACGGCGGTCAGCGCTGCTGCCTCGCGCAGCCCCAAGATCGACTCCTGGCCCGTGCAGAGCCTGCACCTTCTCCCCGTGTCCGCGCGGGTTTCCTCCGGCTGCTCCTGTTCCCTCCCACGGTTGGAAAGATGTGCCGGTTGGTTGCGTTGCCCCGTCGAGTCCCATGATGTTCGGGTTAGGTGGATTGGCCGTGCTCAATTGCCCCACAGGGGATTAGCAGAGTGAATATGTAGGATTATGGAGATGGGCCTGGCTGGGATTGTTGTCAGGGTAGACTCAATGGGCTGAATGGCCTCCTTCTGCAATGTAGATATTCTATACAACTCCTTCCAAATACCTCGGGATATTTTACATGTTAAAGGTGCTATGTGAATGCAGTTTGTTGTTGTTGTAGTGGGTCTATGAAGCGCAGGAATTGCCCACCTGCCTGTGTACAGTGAGCCTCTGCCTCCAATACCATCGACAACCCAATCCTCTTTCCCCATGTCCAGTTCTGTAATGCTGGAGGACAAATTCACCCCTCTCACTCAGCCCTACCCCCCTTCATCCACTGACTGCTGGATCTGTGCTACACAAGATCTGGCCAGGCCTGAGAGGTGAACTTTCTGCTCAATCTCACACATCCAGCACGGTGGCACAGTGGTTAGCACTGCTGCCTCACAGCGCCCAGGGACCCGGGTTCGATTCCCAGCTCGGGTCACTGTCTGTGCAGAGTGTGCATGCTCTCCCCATGTCTGCGTGGGTTTCCTCTGGGTGATCTAGTTTCCTCCTACAGTCTGAAAGACATGCGGGTTAGGGTGCATTGGCCGTGCTAAATTCTCCCTCAGTGCACCCGAACTGGTGCCGGAATGTGGTGGCTAGGGGATTTTCAAGTAACTTCATTGCTGTGCTAATGTACTTGTGTGGAGTGTGGTGGCTAGGGGATTTTCACAGTAACTTCATTGCTGTGCTAATGTACTTGTGTGGAGTGTGGACACTAAGGGATTTTCACAGTAACTTCATTGCTGTGTTAATGTATTTGTGTGGAGTGTGGACACTAAGGGATTTTCACAGTAACTTCATTGCTGTGTTAATGTACTTGTGTGGAGTGTGGACACTAAGGAATTTTCACAGTAACTTCATTGCTGTGTTAATGTACTTGTGTGGAGTCTAGGGGATTTTCACAGTAACTTCATTGCCGTGTTAATGTATTTGTATGGAGTCTAAGGAATTTTCACAGTAACTTCATTGCTGTGTTAATGCACTTGTGTGGAGACTAGGGGATTTTCACAGTAACTTCATTGCTGTGTTAATGTATTTGTATGGAGTCTAAGGAATTTTCACAGTAACTTCATTGCTGTGTTAATGCACTTGTGTGGAGACTAGGGGATTTTCACAGTTAACTTCATTGCTGTGTTAATGCACTTGTGTGGAGTCTAGGGGATTTTCACAGTAACTTCATTGCTGTGTTAATGTACTTGTGACACTAATAAATACTTTAGAATGATAGAATCTTACAGTATAGAAGAGACCATTCAGTGAATCGACCCTGTACTGACCACAATCCCATCCAGATCCTATCCCCAGGAGCCATACATTTACCCTGCTAATCTGCCTGGTGCTAAAGAACAATTTATCATGGCCAATCAAACTAACCCGTACATCTTTTGGACTGTGGGAGGAAACCAGAGCATCCGGAGGAAACCCATGCAGACACGGGGAGAATGCACAAACTCCACGCTGACCCAAGCCGGGAATCGAACCTGGGACCCTGGCGCTGAGAGGCAGCAGTGCTAACCAGTGTGCCACGCAGAAGACTGGCTAAGATGCTTTGCTGGAGAGTCAGTGCAGACTCAATGTGCCCAATGGATTCCCTCTGCGGGGGGGGGGGGGGGGGGGGGGGGAGTTGAATAATTCCCTGATGAATTCAGATTTTAAGTGTCCTCCGCTGTGCTCTGTTTGCGATGAAGCAGAGTTGTTCTATTCTGGGAATTGCTCTCTGCCTCCAATCTGGAGTCAGGGCCAAGGAAGGCAGGACTCTGCTGGCTGCTGGCACTTTTATTGTTGAGTTGAAAGCACGGGGAGGGAGTTGTTGCCATGGAAACCCCATCTCAGTAATCTCTGGCTCTGTGTTATTGATCGGGTACTGTGTACAGTCAATGACTCAGCTGAAACAGCGAGAAAGAGAGATTTCCATTTCTATAACACACCCTCGCTGCATTCTCACAGACAAAGCACAGTCACTGCTGTAACATAGAAGGTGTGCAGGCTGATTTGCGCACAGCAAGCTCCCACAAAGAGCAACGTGGCCTGATAACCCTGCGCTGTGATGCTGTTCGAGGAATGAATATTAGCCAGGACATTGAAACATAGAACCGTAGAACAGTACAGCACAGTACAGGCACTTCGGCCGGTGATGTTGTGCCAAGCTCTGTCCAATCCCAAGATCAAGCTATACCACTCTCTATCATTCTGGAGTGCTCCAAGTGTCTATCCAATAACCGCTTGGAAGTTCCTAAAGTGTCCGACTCCACTGTCACAGCAGGCAATGCATTCCACATCCCAACCACTCTCTGAGTAAAGAATCTACCTTGGACTTCCCTCCTATATCTCCCACCATGAACCTTATAGTTATGCTCCCTAGTAACAGCTACATAGGAAATAGTCTCTGAACTTCCACTCTTTCTATCCCCCTCATCATCTTATAAACCTCTATTAATTCACCTCTCGTCCTCCTCCGCTCCAAAGAGAAAAGCCCCAGCTCCCTCAGCCTTTCCTCATAAGACCTATCCTCTAAACCAGGCAGCATCCTGGTAAATCTCCTCTGCACTCTCTCCAATGCTTCCATATCCTTCTTATAGTGAGGTGACCGGAACTTCCCACAATATTCCAAATGTGATCTAGCCAAGGTCCTGTATAGTTACAGCATAACCCCACAGCTCTTAAACTCAAACCTCCTGTTAATAAATGCTAACACACTATAAGCCTTCTCCACGGCTCTATCCACTTGAGCGGCGACCTTCAGAGATCTGTGGATATGAACCCCAAGATCTCTCTGTTCCTCCACATTCCTCAGAACCCTGCCATTGACCCTGTAATCCTCATTCAAGTTTGTCCCACCAAAATGAATCACCTCCCACTTATCAGGGTTAAACTCCATCCGCCACTTTTTGGCCCAGCTCTGCATCCTATCAATGTTTCCTTGCAGCCTACAAGAGCTCTCCACCTCATCCACTACTCCACCAATCTGGGTGTCATCAGCAAATTTACTGACCCATCCTTCAGCCCTCTCTTCCAAGTCATTGATAAAAATCACAAAAAGCAGAGGATCCAGCACTGACCCCTGTAGCACATCGCCGGTAACTGGCCTCCAGTCTGAAAAGTTTCCCTCCACCACCGTCCTCTGTCTTCTATGAGAGCCAGTTACTTATCCAATCGGCCAAATTTCCTTCTATCCTACACCTCATTATCTTCTTCATGACCCCATTGTGGGGAACCTTATCAAACACCTTACTAAAATCCATGTAAATGACACCAACTGCTCTACCTTTGCTTACACACTTAAGTTACCTCCTCAAAGAGTTCAATCAAATTTGTGAGGGAGGACTTTTACCCCCTCACGAAACCGTGCTGACTATCCCGGATTAAGCTGCACCTTTCCAAATGGTCACAAATCCTATCTCTCAGGGACCTTTTGCATTGACTTATTGGCCATCGAAGTCTGTAATTACCAGGGTCATTGCTATTTTCTTTTCTTGAAGAGAGGAACAGTGTTCGCCATGTTGGGGAGAAGTCCGCTGCTAAAGTCAGCAGATGGGACTTTACTGCCTTTCTCGTTCTGAAACCGTGAAATCCCACCCGAGGTCGCCCTCCCCTCCACATTCTGCCTCCCCCATGCCCTCACCAGCCCCCTTCCCCATGCCCACTCCAATTCCCGCGGCGATAAAATTCCGCTCATTGTTTTCCTTGCAATGGCAAGCGCACAATGTCTAAAGCACGATGCCCGCAGTACTGTGGACCATCATGGAACTGATGAAACTCTGCACTCATATCATGGCAGATCTGAGAATGAGGTAGCTCTGAGAGTTACATTCGATAGAAGGAAACAGTTGGCCAATGACACTATCGCAGGTGAGATTCTTGAATTAAAAGTTATCACTTCACAACCTTATACACCAACATTACAGACACGTTCACAGGAGGCCTTAAACACAATAAAATCCAGTCTTAGCTTTTCAGCAATGCAATTAGCTGACATGGAAGAAGGCTTGTGATTTGATTTGATTTAATTTATTATTGTCACGTGTATTGGGATGCAGTGAAAATATTTTTGTATTTGCACTGTACATTCATGAAGTACATAAGTGACAGGGGCTTGATTTGATTTATTATTGCCACATACCTTAGTATGCAGTGAAAACTATTGTTTCTCGCGCCCTACTGGAAAGCGTGCCATTCATTGAGAAGGAAAAGAGAGAGTGCAGAATGTAGTGTTACAGTCATAGCTAGAGAAAGATCAACTTAATCTGAGGTAGATTCATTCAAAAGTCTGACAGCAGCAGGGAAGAAGCTGTTCTTGAGTCAGTTGGTACATGATATCAGACCTCTGTATCTTTTTTCCAATGGAAGAAGGTGGAAGAGAGAATATCCGGGGTACATGGAGCCCTTAATTACACTGGCTGCTTTGCCGAGGCAGTGGGAAGTGTGGATGGAGTCAATGGATGGGAGGTTGGTTTGGATGATGGATTGGGCTCCATTCATACCCTATGTAGTTCCTTGTGGTCTTGGGCAGAGCAGGAGCCCATACCAAGCTGTGATACATCTGGAAAGAATGCTTTCTATGGTGTATCTGTAGAAGCTGGTGAGAGTTGTAGTTGACATGCCAAATTTCCTTAGTCTTCTGAGAAAGTAGAGGCGTTGGTAAGATTTCTTAACTACAGTGTCAGTGTGGGGAGACCAGGACAGGTTGTTGGTGATCTGGACATCTAAAAACTTGAAGCTCTCCTTCAGTACACTTCCTGAATTCCAGGCTGGAACCTTGGAAATGGTAGAGATGGATATAGATGACATTTTACTCATCCAGGAGGGAGGACCTGAACGAGCTCAGCCAAATTCACAGCCTCAAATGTAGATGCTACCATTGTCACAGTAACGGCAGACAGTCAAAAGTTTCCAGTTAAAGTGATGGACAGGTGGGAAAAGCAGCCCTGTCCATGCAGGAGTGAAACAAACAGCAATGCCCCCGGGCAGGGTAAAACTCCAGCTCACAGCCATGTAGCAGGTTGAGGGGCTGCTGGATCCAGAAGCTTGGAAATACTCCAGCTGGTAATTCCAGCTCTCCCAGTCAAAGGGAAATGGGAGTTTCGCAGCTTACTGGAATCATCCTCCCTGCTGCAGCCCCGCCTGTTGGGATAGAAGAGCAGGAAGAGGTTTCTGAGCCGAGGGGAACAGAATGGTAAAGTGAGACTTGTGTCACTGGCAGTCAAGGTGAGAATCCACACGTAATTAAAAAGAAAGGAACAGCCCCTTGAGTCTCCTTCACCATCCACTGAGATCATTGGGTGACACAGTGGTTAGCACTGCCGCCACGGACCCAGGTTCAATTCCCGGCTTGGGTCACAGTCTGTGCAGAGTCTGCACATTCTCCCCGCGTCTGCGTGGGTTTCCTCCGGATGCTCCGGCTTCCTCCCACACTAAAAAGACATGCGGGTGGGTTGATTGGCCATGCTAAGTTGCTCCTTAGTGTCAGGGAGATTATCAGGGTAAATATATGGGGTTATGGGGATAGGGCCTGGGTGGGATTATGGTCAGTACAGACTCGATGGGCTGAACGGCCTCCTTCTGTATTCTAGGGTTTCAATGATTCTATGATCTGCAATGTAACTTTATATACTTGTCTTTGTCTGATATTCCTAATATCTTTGGTTAAGGGCAATATATTGGCACAGTGGTTAGCACTGCTGCCTCACAGCATCAGGGACCTGGGTTCAATTCCCAGCTTGGGACACTGTCTGTTCAGAGTCTGCACACATTCTCCTCGTGTCTGCACGGGTTTCCTTCAGGTGCTCCGGTTTCCTCCCACAGTCTGAAAGACGTGCTGGTTAGGGTGCATTGGCCGTGCTAAATTCTCCCATAGTGTACCCGAACAGGTGTTGGAAGTGTGGGGATTTTCACGGTAACTTCATTGCAGTGTTAATGCAAGCCTACTTGTGACACTAATAAATAAATTGAAGGGTGATGGAAAGAAATTCATTTGCAACTTTTGAAAAGGGAACTAGATAAATCTTTAAAAAGTAAAATTAAATCATGGGGTGATGGATGTGTGTAGCAATGGTCAATGCAACAAGTTTTTTCAAAGGGACAGCCTAGACACGATGGGCTGAGTGGCCTCCTTCTGTACTATACAAAGTGAATGTTCTGAAAGAATGTTAATGTGTTGCCATCGATGCTCAAAGCACAGAAACCAGCAGAAGAAGAAGACAGCCCACACACTCCCACTATTAATAGTTGTGTTCAGATGAGAGACGCAGCAGGGATGGCTAAAGACTCTGATTCATCGTATTTGCAACGCTTCCAAGCACTGCTGGGGTAATGAGTCACAAAGGCAGAGAGAGAGAGAGAGACACCCAACCTTCAATCAGAGTCACATTCTCTGCTGACCATCTGCTCAGAGAGCTTGTCCGAGTACCTGACTGTTTAATACAGGGGACTAAGTCTGTATCACATTGGAGGGGCAGTCCCTACGGAGGAGACACTCCTGTGGCAATAATTAACCCCCCCACCCCCAAAATCTGAGAACCCAACTCTCCCCCCAACACTCTGTCCCGAATCAGATTAGTCTTAACGCAGGGATCTAGGGAGAGAAAGCAACCATTTTCAGCCCTTCAATTCTGTTCTCCCATCCAGTTAGATTATAGCCGCCCTGCATCGTACTGCCGTTTGCCTGCTTTTTTTAAAAATCTGAATCCATTACTGCCCCAAATTCATTCCCTTCAGCACTGCCAGGGACCCGGGTTCGATTCCTGGCTCGGCTCACTTGTCTGTGCGAAGTCTGCACATTCTCCCCATGTCTGCGTGGGTTTCCTCCGGGTGCTCCAGTTTCCTCCCACAGTCCGAAGACATGCTGGCTAGATGGATTGGCCGTGCTAAATTCTCCCTTAATGCCAGGGAGAACCTGTTGTTAGTGTAAATGCATGGGGTTATGGAAATAGGGCTGTGGTGGGGTTATGGTTGGTACAGGCTCGATGGGCTGAATGGCCCCCTTCCCCTGACCTTTCCACTCTCCCCCTGACCTTTCCATTCTCCCCCTGACCTTTCCACTCTCCTCTGTAGGATTCTATGAGATGGGACTCCATGAGATTGCACACTGAATGTAAGCCTACTTGTGACAATAATAAACTCTTCTAGAATCACAGCATCCTACAGTGCAGAAGGAGGCCATTCAGCCTATCAAATCTGCATAATCCTACCCAGATCCTATCCCCATCGCCCTCTGCATTTACCCGAGCTAGTCCCCGTGACACTGAAGCAGGATTTAGCACGGCCAATGCACCCTAACCAGCACGTCTTTCAGACCGTGGGAGGAAACTAGAGCACCCGGAGGAAACCCACGCAGACACGGGGAGAATGTGCAGGCTCCAGACAGACGGTGACCCGAGCCGGGAATCGAACCCGGGTCCCTGGCGCGGTGAGGCAGCGGCACTAACGCACCGTGCCACTGCATTCTCAGCCTTGCTAATTTACTAACCGTGCAGAAGCTACATTCGAGAATCATATGTCCTAGTGCACAGGATTTACCCATCGTGCTACTTGTAGGAGCGATCCATTTACTCCTGCACACCCTCTCTCAGTTATATTCCCGCCATGCTTCCCTTGTGCAGTATTTGTCCTATTGCTCTGGAGTGGGGTTATTGAATCTGTTCCCAGGCAGTTCCAGGCAGTGTATTGCAAGTCCTGACAAGTTGGGTAGTCTCCTCAGCCTCCCTCTTGCTTCTGAGTGATCTGGAATCTGGTTATAGAGCACCACCCCACCCCGTCCCCCCCTTGCCAATGGAAGCAGTTTCTCCTCCTTTAACCTGCGCTGCTTTGGGATCTGTTTAGCCGAGGCATTAATGAGCCAGTTTGGGGGTCCCGGGGAATTTGTTGTTCTGAAGTTTGAGCTGTTTCACTCCCAGCCAGTTTAATTTTTTTTTTGTGTGGCTCTGGGGGGACCTCCGTGTATAAACGCAGCGGGTCCCGAAGCGGCGGGGTATCAGAGTTAGGGATACGAAACCCCAGGGATCAGTACGCCACCGAGGTAGATGTTCCCACGTTATTCCTGGCTGGAACTTCGGGAAGGGCAATGGAAAAGTACAGGCGGGCTGCTATTCCGAAGCAGGCGGATTGTCAGCACGGCTTTCAAGGAACTCTCTTTGATCCACGTGTTGCCTGCATGTGCTTTCCCAGCTGTTCCCCCATCAATCAGGCGCCACCATGTAAACAGTCCCCTAGCAACTGCACTCCCATTAACGTGCACGAGCTAGCTCGTAACCATGGCAGCAACGACACAAGCAATGATTTATTTCCATCGCTCTGACCCTACGTCACAGGCTCCCTGGCTGTTAACAGCTCAGATATTCTTTAGAAGAATGTGCCCCCCGACAGTTCCTGTAATCGAGCTGCCTGCCTTATTTATGGACGAGGCACTCCTGACCTTTCCACTCTCTCCCTGACCTTTCCACTGTCCCCCGACCTTATCACTCTCCCTCTGACCTTATCACTCTCCCCCCCGACCTTATCACTCTCCCCCCGACCTTATCACGACCTTATCACTCTCCCTCTGACCTTATCACTCTCCCCCGACCTTATCACTCTCCCCCCGACCTTATCACTCTCCTCCTGATTTATCTACCCCCTGACCTTCCCACTCCCCCGACCTTTCCACTCTCCCCCTGACCTTTCCATTCTCCCCCTGATCTTATCACTCTCCCCCTGACCTTCCCACTCTCCCCCGACCTTATCACTCTCCCTCTGACCTTATCACTCCCTCCTGACCTTATCACTCTCCCCCGACCTTTTTCACTCTCCCCCCGACCTTTTCACTCTCCCCCACCTTATCACTCTCCCCCCGACCTTATCACTTCTCTCTCCCTCTGATCTTATCACTCTCCCCCTGATCTTATCACTCTCCCTCTGACCTTATCACTCTCCCCCGACCTTATCACTCTCCCTCGACCTTATCACTCTCCCCCCGACCTTATCACTCTCCCCCCGACCTTATCACTCTCCCTCTGATCTTATCACTCTGACCCCTCTGATCTTATCACTCTCCCTCTGACCTTATCACGCTCCCCCCGACCTTATCACTCTCCTCTGACCTTATCACTCTCCCCTGATCTTATCACTCTCCCCCTGACCTTCCCACTCCCCCTGACCTTTCCACCTCTCCCCTGACCCCACCCCCTGACCTTTCCACTCTCCCCCTGACCTTTCCACTCTCCCCCTGACCTTTCCATCTCCCCTGATCTTACCACTCTCCCCCTCTCCCCCACTCTCCCCCGACCTTACTCTCTCCTTCTGACCTTATCACTCTCACCGACCTTATCTCTCTCCTCTGACCTTATCCTCTCCTCTGACCTTATCACTCTCCCCTGACCTCCCCCGACCTTATCTCTCTCCCTGACCTTATCACTCTCCCCTGACCTTCCCACTCTCCCACTTATCACTCCCCCGACCTTATCACTCTCCCTGACTTATCACTCTTCCCCTGACCTTATCACTCTCCCCCGACCTTATCACTCTCCCCCTGACCTTATCACTCTCCCCCTGACCTTTCCTCTCCCCCGACTCCTGACCTTATCACTCTCCCCGGACCCTATCACTCTCCCCACCTTCACTCTCCCCCGACCTTTATCACTCTCTTATCACTCTCCCCCTGACCTTATCACCTCTCCCCCGACCTTTATCACTCTCTCCCCTGACCTTATCACTCTCCCCTCCCCGACCTTATCACTCTCCCCCGACCTTATCACTCTCCCCCGACCTTATCACTCTCCCCCCTGACCTTATCAATCTCTCCCCCGACCTTATCACTCTCCCCCGACCTTATCACTCTGACTTATCACTCTCCCCCGACCTTATCACTCTCCCCTGACCTCACCTCCTATCACTCTCCCCCTGACCTTATCACTCTCCCCAACCTTACCTCTCCCCCTCTTACCCTCTCCCCCTGACCTTATCATCACTCTCCCCCGACCTTATCACTCTCTGACTTATCACTCTCCCCGACCTATCACTCTCCCCCACCTTCACTCTCCCCCCCACTCTCCCCCGACCTTATCACTCTCCCCCCACCTCTCCCCCACCTTACCACTCTCCCCCTGACCTTATCACTCCCCCGACCTTATCACTCTAACCTTACCACTCTCCCCCTCCTATCACCTCCCACTCTATCACTCTCCCCCGACCTTATCACTCTCCCCCTGACCTTATCACTCTCCCCCTGACCTTATCACTCTCCTCCTGACCTTATCACTCTTGCTCTGACCTTTCCACTCTCCCCCTGACCTTCCCACCTTCACCCTTGACCTTTCTGTTGTCACCCTTGATCTTTCCACTCTCACTTCTGACCTTTCCGTTTTCTTTCCAACTCGGGCAGCACAGTGGCACAGTAGTCAGCACTGCTGTCTCACAGCATCGGGAACCCGGGTTCGATTCCCTGCTTAGGTCACTGTGCTTGTGGAGTTTGCATGTTCTCCCTGTGTCTGCGCGGGTTTCCTCTGGGTGCTCCGGTTTCCTCCCACAGTCTGAAAGACGTTAGGCAGATTGGCCGTGCTAAATTGACCGTAGTGTCGGGGGGGGTTGGAAGTGTAAATATATGGCGTTATGGGTATAGGGCCTGGGTAGAATTGTGGTCGGTACAGACTCAATGGGCCAAATGGCCTCCTTCTGCACTGTAAGATTTCTACAACTAGCTATTGGCTGTAAAGGGCTTGAATTTGCCCTGTGGTGATGGAAGAAGCACGAGGTAAATGTAAGAGTTTGAGGTGAGTGTGTTTGGTCTGGCTGTGTCGGGCCTGGAGAGACATTGCCTGATAATAGAGTCTAAATTATTAATAGCTTATACGGCTGGCAACAGCAGCATCACATGCCGTGTCCTCTGGAGCTGCCGTGACTGAGGGCCATTCCAAACAATAAATTCCTTTTTTCTTATCCTGTGCCTGTGTTGACATCAGTGTCACCACGGTTACCGCTGTTTGATCTGCTGAGCTGACACTTGGCCGTGTCCAGCGCTGTGTTGTGGTGAGGTTGATAGACGGGTAATCCAGGGATCTGAGCTAATAATTCAGAGAAAGCGTGTTCAAAACCCTGACTGCGGCGCTCCCAGAATTTCCATTCGGTTACAGGACACTCCGGGAGGGTGAAGGGAGGGTGGAAGGCCGCTCTCGGCCAGGGTTTGTCTGACTGTCAGTCAGAGTGTTGTGGAAAGTAACAACCCCAGGGCCTTAATGCCCTTTTGGAGAAGTTTATTTACCCACACATTGGCAGAACAAATTCTCCCTAATTTGTCACAGATTTGGTTCCAATCCATAGATCTATAAACATAGACAGGGATCACGGGTGGAGGGGGGAACATCAGGGTGGTGGCGCGGGCTCGTTGGGCCGAAGGGCCTGTTTCCCGTGCTGTTTTTACGTATGACTTGGGGCGGGCACAGTGGTTAGCACTGCGCCAGGGACCCGGGTTCGATTCCCAGCCTCGGGTCACGGCCTGTGTGGAGTCTGCGCGCCCTCCCCGTGCCTGCGCGGGTTTCCTCCGTGTACTCCAGTTTCCTCCCACAGTCCGAAAGATGTGCAAATTAGGTTGATTAGCCGTGATAAATTGACTCTAGTGTCAGGGGATTCGCAGGAGAAAAATTACGGGAATAGGGCTAGGTGGGATTGTGGCCATTGCAGGCTCGATGGGCCGAACGGCCTCCTTCTGTACTGTAGGGATTCTACGATTTAATGACCCCGGGATCACACTAACCTGGTTCATTCCTAACTGCCCTCTGCAGCAGACTTGTGATGTCTGCAGTTATCAAAACGTTAAACCAATCATAAGACCATAAGATGTAGGAGCAGATTTAGGCCATTCAGCCCATCGAGCCTGCCATTCAATCACGGCTGGTAAGTTTCTCAACCCCGTTCTCCTGCCTTTTCCCTGTAACCTCTGATCCCCCTTACCAATCAAAGACCTATCTATCTCTGTCTTAAATACACTCAGTGACCCGGCCTCCACAGCCCTCTGTGGCAAAGAGTTCCACAGATTCCCCATCCTCTGTCTGGAGAAATTCCTTCTCATCTCAGTTCTAAAAGGTTGTCTCTCTACTCTGAGGCTGTATACATGGATCCCAGTCTCTACGACTAATGGAAACATCTTCCTCACGCTACCAGGGCCTTTCAGTTCTCTGTAAACTTCAATGAGACCCTTCCCCATCCTCCTAAACTCCATCGAGTACAAAACCAATCGAGATGTGCCAAGGACACTAAAATAATTCAACAAAATGTTAATTCCCTGTCACCACCTCCCTTTACTGATATGATTTCGTTTGATTTATTATTGTCACGTGCATTAGTTTATAGTGAAAAATATTGATTCTTGCACGCTACACAGACAAAGCATACCATTCATAGAGAAGGAATGGAGAGAGTGCAGAATGTAGTGTTGCAGTCATAGCTAGGGTGTAGAGAAAGATCCACTTAATATAAGGTCCATTCAAAAGCCTGATGGCAGCAGGGAAGAAGCTGTTCTCGAGTTGGTTGGCACGTGACCTCAGACTCTTGTACCTTTTTCCCAAAGGAAGAAGGTGGAAGAGAGAATGTCCAGGGTGTGTGGGATCTTTAATTATGTTTTTCCAAGGCAGTGGGAAGTGTAAACAGAGTCAATGGATGGAAGGCTGGTGATGGACTGGGCTTTGTTTACAACCCTTTGTAGTTTCTTGCGATCTTGGACAGAGCAGGAGCCCATCCTGAGCTGTGCACCAAAGGATTGTGCCCGAGGCCTACAGTCAGATAGTTGAGACTATCAGCAATGGTGTGGGACGAGTAATAGGTTTAAAAGCTTGCTCCCCCCCTCCACACTGTGCTCCCCCCGAAGGAACCTCGGCTTGCTCAATAAAGCTGGATAATGTCCACCAGGAGAACTATTGAGCATTTCTTTAGAAGGAATTCCTCAAATGCAGACAATAAAAATATAAAAAAAACTTACTCCAACTTATAATTCAAAGAGAGGGTTTAATAAAGAAACTTCATGACCCCAACACTTAGTGCCTCGTCCTGGGCCAATCCAAACTATCTGACAATTCCCAACAGGTTCTTATTTATACCGAGTCAGCTGATCATCTCATCATTCTGTCATTGGTTTACTGGGTCAGCTGACCCTTACAGCTTGTTCCCATTGGTCACATTACAACAGATCCAATGACATCACTGGTTACATTCTAATATTGATGATATCCCTGGCCTACATCATAACAGCTATATTCTTAGGGTAACCCCCCAGGAGCACACACTGACTGCCAGCGTTACCCACCAGAATAAGTGTGTGTCCCATGTTGTGTGTCTCCCAGACACACATTATCCAGCATTAAGGATAAAATACTGTGGGTGCTGGAGATCTGAGATAAACTCATCAGTGCCGGAGGGGAGAACATTTCCAGTCCGGATCACTCTTCACTGAAGAAGAATGTTCACTCTGTTTTTTCCTCTTTCCTCAGGCACCGATGGAGAAAGCAGACAAAACCCCGGAAGTACCACAGAATACAAACCTTCTCCACTCACTGGAATTATCTTACAATTGTGTCTATATCTGCCGTGTTTGTGAAACCAACCTCCACGTTCACCTGATGAAAGAGCTCTCTACCTCTCTCCCTCTTCCTTTCTCTCTCTCCTCTCTCTCTCTCCCTCCCTCTCTCTCTCCTCTCTCCCTCTCTCTCTCTCCCTTTTCTCTCTCCCTCTCCTTCCCCTCTCTCTCTCTCCTCTCTCCCTCTCCCCTCTCCCCTCTCTCTCCCTCTCCCCTCTCCCTCCCTCTCCCTCTCCCCTCTCTCTCCCTCCCCTCTCCCTCCCTCTCCCCTCTCCCCTCTCTCTCCCTCTCCCTCTCCCTCTCCCTCTCTCCTCTCTCCCCCCTCTCTCCCTTTCCCCTCTCTCTCTCCCCCCTCTCTCTCTCTCTCTCCCCTCTCTCTCTCTCTCTCTCTCCCTCTCCCCTCTCTCTCTCTCTCCTCTCCCTCTCTCCCTCTTCCCCCTCTCTTTCCCCTCTCTCTCCCCCCCTCTCCCCTCTCTCTATCCCTCTCCCCTCTCTCTCCTCTCTCTCCCTCTCCCCTTTCTCTCTCTCCTCTCCCTCTCCCCCCTCTCTCTCCCCTCTCTCTATCCCCTCTCCCTCTCTCTCCTCTCCTCCCTCTCCCCTTTCTCTCTCTCCTCTCCCTCTCTCCTCTCTCCCTCTCCCCCCTCTCCCCCCTCTCTCTCCCCTCTCTCTCCCCTCTCTCTCTCTCCCATCTCCCCCTCTCTCTCTCTCCCCCCGCTCTTTCTTCTCTCTCCCCCTCTCTCTCCCCTCTCTCTCCCTCTCTCCCCCCTCTCTCCCCCCTCTCCCCTCTCTCTCCTCTCTCTCCCTCTCCCCCCTCTCTCTCCCCCCGCTCTTTCTTTCTCCCCCCTCTCTCTCCCCTCTCTCTCCCTCTCCCCCCCTCTCCCCCCCTCTCCCTCTCTCTCTCCTCTCTCTCCCTCTCCCCCCTCTCTCTCCCCTCTCCCCCCTCTCTCCCCTCTCTCTCTCCCTCTCCCTCTCTCTCCTCTCTCTCCCTCTCCCCTCTCTCTCTCTCCCCTCTCCTCTCCTCTCCTCTCCTCCTCTCTCTCTCCACCCTCGCTCTCTCTCTTTCTCTCTCTCTCTCCCCTCTCCTCTCCTCTCCTCTCCTCCCTCTCTCTCTCCACCCTCGCTCTCTCTCTTTCTCTCTCCCTCTCCCCTCTCCTCCACTTTTCAGGCAGCTATTTTTTTGCTGCAGAAATGAGGAATGACCCCCCCAGCCCTGGAGGGTGTTTGTATCAGGTTTGCCATGGTAACCAGTCTCCTTATATTGGCTGACCAGGCGGCTCTGCCATTTTAAACATCACTGAAATGATAAATCAACATAGATGCAGTAACACACACGTGTCAGCGGCTGGCAGGATTGTGCATGTGCCGCAGAGGGTCATTCCCCACGCTGGCACAGTGGGTTAGCACTGCTGCCTCACAGCGCCAGGGAGCCGGGTTCGATTCCCGGCTCGGGTCACTGTCTGTGCGGAGTCTGCACATTCTCCCCGTGTCTGCGTGGGTTTCCTCCGGGTGCTCCGGTTTCCTCCCACGGTCCAAAGACATGCCATGCTAAATCACTCCTTAGTGTCAGGAGAATTAGAGGGTAGATGTGTGGGGTGATGGGGATGGGGCCTGGGTGGGATTGTGGTCGGTGCAGACTCGATGGGCCGAATGGCCTCCTTCTGGCGCCGTAGGGGTTCTGTGATTCGGTACGGCAAACAGAATCACTCTGCAGTCGATCAGTTTGTTCCGCCTGCTTCCCCCCTCCCGTCTCTCAGGGGAAGGCAGGTTGTCCACCATTCGGAGAGACGGCAATGTGATGGTGTTAGCCTCCAGAGTGTGTGAGCTTTCACAGAGAGCCAGCAGCCCGATTAGAGCTGGGGGAATTGAGCGATGATGTGGAGAGGCCGGTGTTGGACTGGGGTAATCACAGTAAGAAGTCTCACAACAGCAGGTTAAAATCCAATAGGTTTATTTGATAGCAAAACCCACCAGCTTTCGGAGCCTTGTCCCTTTGTCAGGTGAGTGGGAATTCTGTTCACAAACAGGTCACATATAAAGACGCACACTCAGTTTACAAAATACCGATTAGAATGCGAGACTTTACAGCTAATCAGCTCTTCAAGTTTTAAAGGTGCGGACAATCTGAGTTGTCTCACTATCAAATAAACCTGTTGGACTTTAACCTGAGACTTCTTACTGGGAAATGAGAAGGACAGTTCAACATAGCTGGAGGTAAAGGACTGTCATTTCCATCACCTCCTCACTCTGAGTGCTTTACACCCAATCAAATACTCTGTGAGATGTCGGAAATGTAAGCACAGTAAGCTCCCACATAGAGCCATACAGTCACAACCAGAACCCCTGCTGTTAGTTATTGATTCAAAGATTGATCATGACGCAGTGTTTTGATTTGGTTTGATTCACATACAAATCCTACGATGCAGAAGGAGGCCATTCAGCCCCCATTGAGTCTGTCCCAACCACAATCCCACCCCTGCCCTATCCCCATAACTTCTTACATTTACTTCTAGCTAACCCCCTGACACTAAAAGCGGCAATTTAGCACGGCCAATCCACCCAACCCGCGCATCTATTGGGATGCAGTGAAAGGCCTTCTTTCTTGCGCTGCTCGGACTAAGCATACTGTTCATAAAGTACATAGGGGAGAAGGAAAGGAGAAGGTGCAGAACGTCGTGTTACAGTCACAGCTAAGGGTGTAGCGAAAGATCAACTTAATGTGAGGGAGGTCCGTTCAAAATCCGATGGCAGCAAGGAAGAAGCTGTCCTTGAGTCGGTTGGTACGTGACCTCAGAGTTTTGTATCGCTTTCCCGGTGGAAGAAGGCGGAAGAGAGAATGTCCGGGGTGCATGGGGTCCTTGATTATTCTGGTTGTGAGTTGAATTTTCCGAGGCAGCGGGAAGTGTAGATAGAGTCAGTAGATGGAAAGCTGGTTTGCATTCACAACCCTTTGTGGTTTCTTGTGATGCTGTGCTATATTCGGAAAGAGAGCTTTCTGTGGTACATGCGTAAAAATTGATGAGAGTCATAGCTGACATGCAGAATTTCTTTTCTCTGTCAAGAAAGTAGAGGCTTTGGTGAGCTTTTTAACTATAGTGTTGGCTTGGGGGGGAACCAGGGCAGATTGGTGATGATCTGCACCTAAAAACTTGAAGGTCTCAATGCTTTCTACTTTGTCCCTGTTCGTGTAGTTAGGGGCATATTCTCCTTTACACTTCCTGAAGTCAATGACAATCTCCTTTGTTTTGTTGACATTGGGGGAGAGATTATTGTTACCGTACCAGCTCACCAGATTCTCTCTCTCCTCCCTCTACTCTATCTCATCGTTGTTTGAGATCTGACCCACCACGGTGGTGTCATCAACAAATTTGAAAATCAAATTGGAGGGGAAATTGGCTGTACAGGCATAGATATATAAGGAGTATAGGGAACACAGCTCTGTGGGGCACCGGTGATGAGGATGATTGTGGAGGAGGTGTTGTGACCTATCCTTACGGATTGTGATCTGTGAGTTAGGAAGTTCCGGATCCAGTCGCAGAGGGAAGAGCCGAGACCCGTACAAAGAACAAAGAACAAAACAGCACGGGAAACAGGCCCTTTGGCCCAACGAGCCTGCGCCACCACCCTGATGTTCCCACCTCTACCCATGGAGTTTGGAAATGAGTTTGGTGGGAATGATAGAGTTGAAGGTTGAGCCGTAGTCAATAAATAGGATTCTGATATAGGTGTCCTTGTTATCTAGATGTCCCGGGATTGAGTGCAGGGCCAGGGAGAGGGTATTCGCTGTGGACCTGTTGCAGCAACAGGTAGTCCGGAAGACTGGGGTTGATTTGGGTCAGTGGCTAACTTTTCAAACCACTTCATAATAATGTCAGAACTACCAGATGTTATTCACTAAGGCACGTTGTCTGGCTTTTCTTTGGAACTGAAATGATAGTTGCCTTCTTAGAATTTGTACAGTGCAGTGCAGAAGGAGGCCATTCAGCCCATCGAGCCTGCACTGACAGCAATCCTACCCAGCCCTTATCCCCGTAACCCCACACATTTACCCCAGCTAGTCCCCCTGACACTAAGGACAATTTAGCACGGCCAATCCGCCTAACCCGCACATCTTTGGACTGTGAGAGGAAAACCAGAGCACACAGAGGAAACCCACATGGACATGAGGAAAGTGTGCAAACTCTGCACAGACAGTGACCCAAGCCAGGAATTGAACCCAGGTCCCTGGCACTGTGAAGCAGCAGTGTTAACCACTGTGCCACCGTGGTATCTTCTTGAAGGTGAATAGGTCACTAGGCCCAGATGAAATGCTCCCCCCAGGCTGCTATGGGAAGCAAGCGAGGAACTAGAGGGTGCCGGAAAGCCGGCTGCTGAGTTCTAGGTGTGCCATTGCACGGGCACCTTGATCCCTCCTCTGCACTGCGACATCTCCTACTGCCTTTCTATATGTCCCACGGATATCACCCCCACCCCCTGCTGATTGCCCTATGTGCTGGCCTCCCGACCCCCACAACTGCTCCATGCACATCAGGACACCCCTCCATAGGCATCACCCCTGCCCTCAATTGCACCCTGTGCCAGGGTACTCCCATTCCATCCATGCTACAAATATGGCATTCCCATCCATCGTCCACTGTGTCAGTCTACCACCCTACCAGCCCCAAGGACATTGCTATCTGCCTCCCTACAGAGTTTCCCCTTTCCCTACCGATCACTCCTAGGGGCAGAGTTCCCTCTCTCTCTTCCGCATTGCCCTCTGTGCTGCCCCCCCCGCAGAGTTCCCTCCCTCCCATCCTGACTGACCCCCTGCAGAGTTCCTTTCCTTCCTCTCACCTCCCGTACCTGTCCCCCTCCACCCCATCCTTACCTTCATCATTGCTCCATTCCCACAGGCCCCACCATCTTGGCACTGCCCTGGCGGAGTCACTGTACCTGGTGGGCAGTGCCAGGCTGGCACTACCTATGGGCACTAACCTGAGGGGGGGGGGTGGTTTTCAATGGCCCCCAATTCCCCCCCCCCCCCCCCCCCGTGAGTGTGATTCTGGCCAGTGAGGACCTCGACTGACGAGGGAGGTAAGTGTGAGTGAGGCCGGATGGTAGTGCCAGGCTGCACCAATGTCATTAAAATAGCGTCATTAACATCGAAAAGGGGGCCACGCCAAATTTGCCGGGCTGGTTCCACGGGGGGAGGGGGAGCTTGGGGGGAACCTCGTACATTTCTTGCTCTTTGTCCCTCACCCTATCACAGTATCTCACCTCACTGAAAGGCACACCGGACAAGGCCGAAAGGTCGTGCCCTCGTACCCTCACTCAAAGTGTAATCGTTCATTCTAATCCTCTTCTAGAATCTTCTCTCTAGCCGAGAGAAAGCCAAACTGGTGTTCTCACTCTCCCCGGTACCTCCCCGTGATCGTTTGCGGACAAAATACTTTCTTAACACGAGAGAAAAAAAAACCCCAAGTCACTCTTTTGCCATGTCATTCCTTTGCTTTTTTTTTCAAACGAGTTTTATTTTTCTTACAGAAACAGGGATATTCTTGTTTGAGGAGGGCGGTGACACAATTTCCTTTTGTTTAGTTGGGAGCAAAGCCACCTTGGTTCGGAGCCATTTGGCATCTGGAATGTTCTTTCAAAGTGCCTGAACTCGTTTCACAATCAATCTGTTTACTCGCTGTTAATCGGGAGGGCGAGTTTTGTTGGCAAAGCTCCCGTCCCTAACACCACCCCCCCAACCTCCCGGTGGGGGGGGGGTGCTATTTGCGTAGAATCTTACCTGGGGCGAAACCTCCCAATTGGCATTATGGTAATCCCCACACCGTGATGGATATTGTAAGGTGGCTTGTAGGATCCCTACAGTGCAGAAGGAGGCTTATCAGCGTCAGGGATTCGATTCCCAGCACAGGGTGCGTTGGCCGTGCTAAATTCTCCCTCAGTGCACCAGAGTGTGGCGACTAGGGGAGTTTCACAGTGACTTCATTGCAGTGTTAATGTAAACCACATGATAGAATCCCATCTGCACCGACTCTCCGACGAAGCATCTTACACAGGCCCTATCCCTGTAACCCCCACACACAAATCCCCCTAACCTACACATCTTGGGAGACAAAAGGGTGGGATTTCACTGCCTCGCTCGTAAAATCCCGCCCTAGGACAGCGGAGATTCCAGCTCTGCGATCCTCACTTGCCCCGATTCAAGGGGCGCGAGGTGGCAAAATTCTGGCCTAAGGGGCAATTTAGCGTGGCTAGTCCGCCCATTTTTGGATGTAGCGCAACTCTGATTGATCTACCTCAGGAGGTACTTCCCACCCACGTCTCTACAGCAAGAGTTGGTCAGAAGTGGGGTGGGAGGAGGTGGGGGGGTGGGGGGTGGTTGGAGTGCAGGAGTGGGGGGTCCCAGAGTTTGGGGTCCAGGCAGACACCAGTGAAAGAGGTGTTAAAATTGGGAGATGCTCCCAGGGCCTAGAACAGAAGGCTTTGGAAGGTTGGAAGGCAGCGGTTTACAGAGATTGGGGAAGAGGGGGGGGGGTGGTCTCTGCCCTCCCCTCAGCTTTAGCCCCTGTGGTGGGGAAATGCCGCGTTGATGGAAGGAGGCCACCTCCATCAGCCAATATTCCCATCGAAACCACCCCAAGCCACAGGGAAATCCGTGTGGATGAACGGGGGGGCAGGGGGGATGCACCGCCAAGGTGACCCCCCCCCCCCCCTCTTCCCAGAGAATCCCGCCAGTGTGAAAGTTCCAGCCCCGGAGGGTTGAGGGTTCGGAGGGATTTGTAAGGAGGGGGATTTTGAGATTGTATTGCTGGGTTACGAGAGAGTGTAGCTCGCTCCGCAAGCACAGAGAGCAGCCAACAATACATCATAGAGTGAAAACACAGCACTCAGGAAATGCTGAGCAGATCTGGCAACAGACGGGAGTTCATACTCCAATCTGTCTCATCTTCAGAGTCCAGGACCGCTGAGAATTCCCGGCACTTTCTACTCGGCTTTCAGATGTTACAGTTTCCCGATCCACGTTTGGAGGTAGGCAGCAGAGTTTGAGATCGCCTGTCCTGGTCCCTCCAGACAGCTGCGGCACGGGGGGCACAGTGGGTTAGCACCGCTGCCTCACAGCGCCAGGGACCTGGGTTCGATTCCCGGCTCGGGTCACTGTCTGCGCAGAGTCTGCACAATCTCCCCATGTCTGTGTGGGTTTCCTCCCACAGTCCAATGCTGCGCGGGTTAGGTGGTGTCCCAGGACGTGTAGGTTAGCGGGATTAGCAGGGTAAATGCATGGGGTTATGGGGATAGAGGAATGGGTGGGATTGTTGTCGAGTAAGATTCGATGGGCCAAATAGCCTCCTTCATTGATGGGCCAAATGGCCTCCTTCTGCACTGCAGGCATTGTATGGTTCTATAGTTAAGAAAGCCCATCAATGCCTCTACTTTCTCAGGAGACTAAGGAAATTTGGCATGTCCGCTACAATTCTCATCAACTTTTACAGATGCACCATAGAAAGCATCCTTCCTGGTTGTATCACAGCTTGGTACAGGCTCCTGCTCTGCCCAAGACCACAAGGAACTACAAAAGGTCGTGAATGTAGCCCGGTCCATCACTCAAACCAGCCTCCCACCCATCGACTCTGTCTTGCTGTGCCTCGGGCAAGCAGGCAGCATAATTAAGGATCCCACGCACACTCGGACACTCTCTCTTCCACCTTTTCCCATTGGAAAAAAGATACAAAAGTCACGTACCAACCAACTCAAGAACAGCTTCTTCCCTGCTGCTGTCAGACTTTTGAATGGACCTACCTTACTCAGTAAGAAGTCACACATCAGGTTAAAGTCCATCAGCTTTATTTGGTATCATGCTGATCTTCCTCTACATCCTACCTATGACTGTAACACTACAGTCTGCATTTTCTCCTTTCCTCCTCCCATTTGTACTCTATGTACGGCATGCTTTTCCTGAATAGTGTGCAAGAAACCATACTTTTCACTATATAACAATACATGTGACAATAAATTAAATCAAACCAAAGCAAACACACACAGATTACTGAGTGGGAAGGATAATTTAAGTAATTTAGAATCCAGTAAAACAAAAGGGCTATGTGGCTCTAGAAGGTTGTTGACACAGCTAGCTTCAGACTGAATTTGATGACCTGTTGCTTTCTCTTTTTAAGATACCTGTCTGTGGAACCTAGAAAGTCAAAATCAGCATATAGAGTTCCAATTTTGCTAGTTGGATGGAGAGAAAGACAGAGAGAGAGAGAGAAAGAGAGAGAGAGAGAGAGAGAAGGGAAGGAACCCACTCAGATTTTCATTCCATCAATGTCTCAGTTGCTTGTCCTAATCCACAGAGAAAGCAAGTTCTTCAAACATACAAGGGATGTCTTGTCACGTAGCCTCCTGTCGCCAGCTTCCCAGTGATACAAACATGGTACGGTGACCATATTCCAGTCACCCAGATTAGACCAAGAGTGGGAATTCCTCCCTCAGTCCACGCCCCATTGTACAGATGATTATATTGTGAGGGGGGAACCTCACTCTGTGTATTTTTATATAATATAAAACATCGATATCCTTACGTTGCCTCTACACTTCTAAAAACTGGACAAAGGCCTTTAAAAATGGATAAATGTACATCCATGTCTGACCTCTGAATGGAAGAAACTGTCTGGTAGTATTTGGAAAGGTGGCATACCGTTATCTCTGAGGAGGCACTAACAATCCCCTCTGGGCTGTACAAACTAAATTCAAAGAGAACTATACAAAGGCCATCAGCATTTCATAACCCACCCAGGCTGGCTAATGGGAGTCGCCTGCTTATCTGCTGGGACAAAGGATCCTACAATCTTCCTTTTAATCAATGGTTGGGACATTTAGCAATCTCAGTTCCTCTTCCAAGGCCATTGCTTCTGGTGCACTTCTTGTCTCCGTTTCCAGAGTATTGGAATGGAGAAGGTGCAGTGATGCAAATGTGAAGCCACCTTTGTCTTGATCCCTAAGCGGCATTAGCATTTTTTAATCAATTAGGGGTTTTCAGTCAGTAAATCCCATCACCCTAAGCTAATTCAACTCACTCAAAATCCCATTCACTGCTCCTGAGGTAAAATATGGGCACAAAACATGGTTTCACAACATGTTTCTGAAATATCTTTGGCTATTGTTCCGAAACACTGAATGCCCTCATTCTGAATTCACCCCAACTCTCCTGGAACACTCTCACTGCCCTTTAACCTCGCCTCACTCTGCCTTACATCCTCATCCTTCTTTAGCCCCTTCGCTCATGTTAACCTCACACTCCTGGGTGGCACATTGGCACAGTTGTTAGCAGCGCTGTCTCACGGCACCAGGGACCCGGGTTTAATTCCCAGCTTGGGTCAGTCTCTGCAGAGAGTCTGCACACTCCCCCATGCCTGTGTGGACTTCCAATTTCCTGCCCTGTCTCTTAACCCCTTCACTGTCCCTTAACCCTCTCACTGCCTCTTAACCCCCTCACTGCCTCTTAACCCCCTCACTGCCTCTTTACCTCCTCACTCCCCTTAGGCCCCTAGTTGACTTTAACAGCTCCCCCTTCTCTACCCTCTCCCCGATGCTGGCAATGTGTCTACAGGCTGTGGCAGTATGTATACAGGCTACAGCAGTGTGTGTACAGGCTGTTGCAGTGTGTGTACAGGCTGTTGCAGTGTGTGTACAGGTTGTGGCAGAGTGTGTACTGGCAGTGGCAGTGTGTGTACAGGCAGTGACGATGTGTGTACAGGCTCTGGCAGTGTGTATACAGGCAGTGGCGGTATATGTACAGGCTCTGGCAGTGTGTGTACAGGCAGTGGCGGTGTGTGTACAGGTTGTGGAAGTGCATGTACAGGCTCTGGCAGTGTGTGTACAGGCTCTGGCAGTGTGTGTACAGGCAATGGCGATGTGTGTACAGGCAGTGGCGGTGTGTGTACAGGCTCTGGCAGTGTGTGTACAGGCAGTGGCGGTGTGTTGTTGCTCTGAGGCTGAATGCTATGCTGAGTTTCCTGTGGGCCCGGCCCAGATGAGAAATCCATTGGAATCTTGGCCCCCGGTCAAGGGCTGGATGAAGACAAGCTGTCAGTGAATGTTTCCGTGCTGCTGACAAAAAGCTGAATGAATGCAGCTTGTGACAAACACTTCCTGTTTGACCTCCTTCCAACAATGTTTTCTTTTTCCCTCTACCCCCCCCCCCCCCCCCCCCCCACCCACCCTCCGCTGCTCCCCCCTACAGAACTCTACGGAGAACACCCATCGCCTCCGCTCAGAACCAGCAGGGTAATGGATGGTGGGGAGAGGGAACTGGGAGCTGGGGCTTTGTGTACCAGACTGGCCTGGGGCCTTGTTCACTTGGAGAGAGAGAGAGAGAGGCAACAGGCCCCAGACAGAGGTCTCCATCCTCAAATCTGGTCCTGGGAGTCTGCTCGCACCCACTGAACCAGGTATAGCTAACAATCAGCAAACATAATCTCTATCACCAGTGATAGAGAGAGAGAGAGGAAGAGAGAGAGAGAAAGAGAGACAGGAATAGGGGATAGAGAGAGAGTGTGTGTGTGAGAGAGAGAGAGAGAGACAGGACAGGGGAGAGAGAAAGAGAGAGAGAGATGTAGAGAGATAGAGAGTGAAAGAAAGAGGCTGGAGTAGGGAAGGAAGAAAGAGAGAGAGAGGAAGGGAGAGAGAGAGAGAGAGAAAGAGAGCAGAGGGAAAGACCAGAAGGGGAGAGAGAGACGGAGAGAGGTGGGGGGAGAGAGAGCAGAGGGAGGGAGAGCAGAAGAGGAGCAAGAGAGGGAGAGAGAGAAGAGGGAGAGAGAACAGAAGGGGAGAGAGTCACAGATAGAGAGAGAGTCATGGAGAGAATCACAGCGAGAGAGAGAGTCACAAAGATAGAGCATAGAGAGAGAGTCACAGATAGAAAGAGAGTCACAGATAGAGAGAGTCACAGATAGAGAGAGAGTCACAGATAGAAAGAGAGTCACAGATAGAGAGAGTCACAGAGAGTCATGGAGAGAGAGTCACAGATAGAGAGAGAGTCACAGATAGAGAGAGAGTCACAGAGAGTCATGGAGAGAGAGTCACAGATAGAGAGAGAGTCACACAGAGAGAGTCACAGAGAGAGAGAGAGTCACAGAGAGTCATGGAGAGAGAGTCACAGATAGTCACAGAGAGAGAGAATCACAGAGAGAGAGAGTCACAGAGAGAGAGAGTCACAGAGAGAGAGAGTCACAGATAGAGAGAGTCACAGATAGAGAGAGAGTCACAGAGAGTCACAGAGAGAGAATCACAGAGAGAGAGAGTCACAGAGAGTCACAGAGAGAGAATCACAGAGAGAGAGAGTCACAGAGAGAGAGAGTCACAGATAGAGAGAGAGTCACAGATAGAGAGAGTCATGGATAGAGAGAGACAGAGAGTCACAGAGAGACTGGGGGAGAGAGAGAGATGTTGGAGAGAGAGAGAGAGATATGGGAGAGAGAGAGGGAGAGAGAGAGAGGGATGTGGGTGAGCGGGGGAGATTTGGAGAGAGTGGGAGAGGGAGGGTCTGTGTAATATTTGGCCGTCACACAGCGCTGTGTTGTTTCCATGTATGCTTTGCACTGTTGGCAGCAATTACAAAGAGTGCAGTGTAGACTATCCGGATACTGCATCGCCAGCATTGAAAGCAGATACAGCTGTGATCTGTGACCCCACTTTCAGAAACTTGGTCAGGATCCAACAGAGAGTGGGCTGGAGTTACTGATGTGTCAGAGTGAGCAAAACCCACAGAGTCTGACTGAAGGACAAGGAGAAGAAAGCTCTATCTACCCTTCAAACTCCTCAAATACAATCCCATCAACATGGACACCGGAATGGAATAATAACAACTGGCAAAGATCATCAGGAAAAATAGACCATTCGGCCCCTTGAGCCTGCTAACCTGATTCTGGAATGACCCAGTCTTCCTGCCCCTCCCTCAGTAACTCCTGGCTTCCCTGTAGATCCACAATCTGTCTATCCCAGCCTGGAATATCCTAGCCTCCTTCCCGAGAGAACTCCAAAGACTGACAACCCACTGAGGGAAGAAATACCTCCTCATCTCCATCTTCATTCATCCATGGGACATGGGTGTCACTCGCTGGCCAGCATTTATTGCCCATCGCTAGTTGCCCTTGGAGGGCAGTTGAGAATCAACCACATTGCTGTGGCTCTGGAGTTACACGTAGGCCAGACCGGATAAGGATGGCAGATTTCCTTCTCTGAAGGACATTAGTGAACCAGATGGGATTTTCCAACCATGGTTTCACGGTCATCAGTAAATTCTTAATTCCAGATATTTTTTATTGAATTCAAATTCTATCATCTGCCATGTGGGGATTCGAACCCGAGTTCCCAGAACATTAGCTGAGTTTCTGGATTAATAATTGAGTGATATTGACACTAGGCATCACCTCCCCTGGGAGGGGTTTAACTAGAAGACCCTTTGGGCCCCAAATCCGGAAAATCCCACCTGAGGATCTTTGCACCCCTCCAGCGCCCACTCCAATTCCCATGGGTGGGCAAGAACATTTTCCCCTTTGGTTTCCTCTGGGCCTCTTAGTTCTCGATTTCCCCACAGAGGAAAGGTTCTTTCTGTTTCCACCTTGTCAAGCCCTGTGTTTCAATAACCTCTCATTCTTCTAAACACAACCAACTCAAACTTCCCTCAGAAGATAACCCCAGCATCCCAGGAACCTGCCCAGTGAACCTTCCCTCAACTGATCTGATTTGATTTCTTATTGTCACACGTATGCAGTGAAAAGTATAGTTTCTTGCGCGCTACACAGACAAAGGACACTACATCGGGGAGAAGGAAAGTGAGTGGAATGTTACAGTGGAGAGAAAGATTGACTTCATCTAAGGTAGGTCCATTCAAAAGTCCGATGTCAACAGGGAAGAAGCTGTTTGTGAGTTGGTTGGTACATGACCTCAGACTTTTGTATTTTTTTCCCCAACGGGAGAAGGTGGAAGAGAGAATGTCCGGACTGCGTGGGGTACTTAATTATACTGGCTGCTTTTCTGAGGCAGTGGGAAGTGTAGACGGAGCCAATGAATGGGAGGCTGGTTTGCTTAATGGGCTGGGCTAGGTTCACGACCCTTTGTAGTTCCTTGAAGTCTTGCACAGGAGCCAAACCAAGAAAGGATAGGGCATCCCTAAAGGCTGGTGAGAGTTACAGCAGACATGCCAATTATCCTTAGCCTCCTGAGAAAGTAGAGGACTTTCTTAACTATAGTGTCAGCATGGAGGGACAGGAGAGGATACATTGGCCTGGATATGGGGCATTCTCCCTTAACTGCTCTTCTTCAATGTACTATACCCATCCCAAGAAGGCAGACAAGTCACTGTTTTAACGCATGAGCACTGGAGAGGCAGTGTTGCACTCCCTCAGCGTAGCACCAACCCTGTGTTACGTGCACGAGAGTCTGAAGTGGGTCTTGAACCTGCACCATCCTTTGACTCAGAGGTAAGAATGAAGCAGAACTGCTACTGGGGGCAAAGGCTAAGAGCCACTCACCTGAAGAGAGGGAGGAAACAGAGAGGAAGACTCTTGCCTGTTGAAAGAAGAGTCCATTGACCCACACCCCAGTGTGTCTGGGCTGAGGCGGGGGGAGGGAGTGGGAGTGATAGGGATGGTGGCGAAGAGGCGGTGTGTGTGTGTGTGTGGGTGGTGGGGGCGGAATATTCACTCAAATATCGAGGAAAGCACAAGGATTAAGAGTTTGAGACAGATGACCAAAGTCCCAAAAGCGGCTAGTAGGGAATCTGCTAACAAGTTCCGGATTCCAGAGCTGTGTTAAGAATTCCCGAGGACCTGGAGCAATTAAATCACCAAAAGGAGCAGCTCGGAGCCTCCTGCGATAGGAGCCCATGGTTGGGGGGGGGGGGGGGGCAGAACGAGGGACGGTATGGGAGTGGGTGAGGCGCGGAGAGAGTGGAAAAGCGATGGTCCAGTAGTATTATCACCAGATTATTAATCCAGAAACTCAACTAATGCTCCGGGGACCCGGGTTCGAATCCCCACACGGCAGATGATGGAATTTGAATTCAATTTTTAAAAATCTGGAATTGAGAATCTCCTGATGATCGATGAAACCATTGTCGGAAAACCCACCTGGTTCCTTTAGGGAAGGAAATCTGCCACCCTTACCCAGTCTGGCCTACATGTGACTCCGGAGCCATGGCAATGTGGGATTGACTCTCAACTGTCATCTGAACAAAGAACAGTACAGCACAGAAAGAGGCCATTTGGCCCATTGAGTCTGCACCGACCACAATCCCACCTAGGCCCTATCTCCCATATCCCTACACATTTACCCACTAATCCCTCTAACTTACACATCTCAGGACACTAAGGAGCAATTTAGCATGGCCAATCCACACATCTGTGGACTGTGGGAGGAAACAGGAGCACCTGGAGTAAACCCGCTCAGACGCGGGGAAGAATGTGCAAACTTTACACAGGCAGAGCTGGGAATCGAACCCGGGTCGCTGGCGCCGTGGGGCAGCAGTGCTAACCACTGTCCCACTGTGCCGCCCTATTCATGTATTCATCCAGCTCGAGGCCAACTAGGGACGGGAATTAAATGCTGGCCAGCCAGCGATGCCCATGGATGATTAAATAAACAATTTGGGGGTAAAGGGGAGGGGGACTCAGGAAATCCCCCTCCTGTGGATGCCGTTTTGTTTTGGGGGGGAGCTCTGTCTCTCACTGGGGAAAGGAACGGTAACTCATGCAGCTCAATCCACGACAGGCTGCCTGAGAAACTAGGCCCAGGGCCTGAGTAACTAGGCCCGGGGCCTGTGACACAATCCCCACGATGGGAAAATAAACCCTCCTCCGTTGAGCAGGGGTAAGGGAGAGGCTGTAATTCTTTTTTTTTGTTTTGGAGGCGGAAAAATGTCTTCTTGGCAGTAGCACTTGCCAGTTCACATCCTGGAAGCTTCAGTCAGAGTTGAAGAGGAAGTGTGCTTGGAAATTTTTGAATGTTTTTTTTTAAAAGTTTTTTTTTTAAAGCCCGTGACTGTGGTTTGGGTAATGGAACAAGAGTCTCCTTTGTCAGATTTCTGATGAAATAGCTGATGGTTGCCGGGTGCCAGGTTTTTGATGACTAAAGGGAGCTGTTGATGTCAGATTGTTGCCATTAATGAATGCCAGGGAATTTGGACTCTTAACCCTTGCGCTGCCGCGGTGTTGCTAAGCAGCTTCCGTGAAGCAGAGCAGAACCTTGTCCAGGGCAGAAGGAGCCCCCATCCGTGCCTCTGCTGGTCTGCTGGGAAAGGATTATCCAATCCAGGGGCGGGCATGGTGGTTAGCGCCGCTGCTGCCCCACGGCGCCAGGGTTCGATTCCCAGCTCGGGTCACTGCCCGTGCGGAGTTTGCACATTCTCCCCGTGTCCGCGTGGGTTTCCTCTGGGTGCTCTGGTTTCCTCCCATAGTCCGAAAGATGCACAGGTTAGATGGATTGGCCGTGCTAAATTCTCCTTCCCCACAGTGTGGATTTTCACAGTGACTTCATCGCGGTGTTAACGCAAGCCTGCTTGCGACACTAATACATAAATTCTAGAATCCGCAGTGCAGAAGGAGGCTATTCGGCCCATCGAGTCTGCAATCCCACCAAAGTCCTATCCCTGCAACACCCTTAGTTGTGAGACTTCTCACTCTCTCTCAGAGGGCTGGCTCACACAGAGTTGGATCTCTCCCACATCTGTACAAAGCTCTGGTTAGATTCTAGTCCGTGGCATTGTACTGCTGCCTCACAGCGCCAGGGACCTGGGTTCGATTCCCGGCTTGGGTCACTGTCTGTGTAGAGTTTGCACATTCTCCCTGTGTCTGCGTGGGTTTCCCCTGGGTGCTCCGGTTTCCCCCCACAGTCCAAAGATGTGCTGGTTAGGTTGATTGGCCATGCTAAATTACTCCTTACTATCAGGAGGACTAGTAGGGTAAATGCATGGGGTCATGGGGATAGGCCTTGGGTGGGATTGTGGTCAGTGCAGACTCGATGGGCCAGACAGTCTCCTTCTACACTGTGTGATTCTATGAATTAATTCCACTCCTTCCTTCTAATCTCATTATTTTTTATCCTCATCATCCTATCCAATTTGAGTAGTAACACTAATAAATAAATACATCAGCTCACGTGTTGGAAATTTATCCAGCATTTTGTCCAAATAAAGATTTTCTTTTAAGTTTATTTATTATTGTCACAAGTAGGCTGACGTTTACACCGCAATGAAGTTTACTGTGAAAATCCCCTAGTCGCCAGACTCCGGGTACACTGAGGGAGAATTTAGCACGGCCCCAATGCACCCTAACAAGCACCTCTTTCGGACTGTGGGAGGAAACCCAGGCAGACACGGGGAGAATGTGTGCAGACTCCACACAGACAGTGCCCCAAGCCGGGGGAATCAAACCTGGGTCCCTGGCGCGGTGAAACGGCGGTGTTAATCACGGTGTCACTCTAATCGCTGTTGCTATTGGAAACCAGGCAGGGAATGGGACTTTGTGAAGAGATTAATACCCAAGGCCTCAACTGAGTAACCCATGGCTGCAGGGGCGGAGGGGGGACCCCCTCCCCCCACCCCTCACCGGCCAGGGTTTGTGGGAGATTTCTGCATCTCCGCCAGGACAAGGTGACTTTGCTCGATGTTGAGCAATCACAGAGCTTCCTCAAAATGTGCTTCCGGGTTGTAATATTGTCCGAGGAGTCATGGAGGGAGTGGGGGAGGGTGGGAGGGATACCAATTCTTCCCTCTTTTCTTGGGACCGTAATTCCGTCCGGCAAAAGCCCCTCTCCCATCGGTTAACCTAGGCTGGGTCAAGCAAATCCCACCTCTTCACCGGATGGTGAAGACTAAATTGGTTATTTTTTAATTCATCCATGGGACCCGGGCGTCTCTGGCTGGGCCAGTGTTTATTGTCCGTCCCTAGTCACCCTGGAAGTCAGCAGCTTGTTTGGGCCACTTCCTTACCAACTGTGAGCAGCGACAGTGGAGAGACTTCAATCGGGTCATTGAGGCTGATTGGAGTATCAATCCCCACCCCGACCTCACCTCCCCTTCCCCCGATCAAGGAATCAATTGATGGACGAATCAGTGAGCCTTTGCCTTCCATTTAACGGGGCGTGTCAGTTCCTCTGGCACTCCCCGGAGGTAGCCTGCTAACTACGAGCCCTCTGTACTGCTGTAATAGCTCCCTCCCCTCCTCCCCAAAGGCTTTATTTTTCCGTTTTTGGGGATCCTACCGCAGGCCTGCCTCACACATTGAGCCGTGTTTCTTTTCTCGAATGAGGGACAAAGTTTCCTGTCGTACTGGAGTGTCACAAACAAAAACGGTGCCCACGCTGGGAGCGGGCTTCCTCAGCCCCTCTGCTACCTCCAATCGCCTCTTCATCCACTCGCGGGACATCAGCACCCCTGGGTGGCCAAAACTTAACACCCATTCCTTTTGTTCCTTTGTTTAAGAAGGGTAGCAAGGATAATTCAGGTCATTACAGGCCGGTGAGCCCTATATCAACAATAGGGAAATTATTGGAGAGCATTCTTCGAGATGGGATTTACTCCCACTTGGAAATAAGTGGACGTATTAGCAAGAGGCAGCGTGGTTTTGTGAAGGGCAGGTCATGTCTCGCTAACTTGATTGAGCTTTTCGAGCAAGTTATGAAGGTGAGGGTAGGGCAGTGGATGGTGTCTACTTGGACTTCAGTAAGGTCTTTTGTAAGTTTTCCTCGTGACAGACTGGTGCACGGGATCAGAGGTGAGCTGGCAAGGGGGATACAGGACTAGCTTTGGGATGGCAGTGGAAGGGTGCTTTTCTGAATGCAGGGCTGTGACAAGCAGCGTTCCTCAGGAATCAGTGCTGGGACCTTTGCTGTTTGTAACATATACAAATGATTTGGAGGAAAATGTAACTGGATTGATTAGTAAGTTTGCAGACAACACAAAGATTGGTGGATTTGAGACCATCAGAGGATACAGTAGGACATTGGAATTTAATCTGGACAAATGTAAGATAATGCATTTTGGAAGGTCTAATACGGGTAGGAAATATACAGTAAATGGCAGAACCCTTCAGAATATTGATAGACAGAGGGATCTGGGTGTACAGGTACACAGATAAGTGTACCTGAAAGTGGCAATGCAGGTGGAGAAGGTAGTCAGGAAAGCATACAGCATGCTCACCTTCATCGGCCAGGAGATTGAGTTTAAAAATTGACAAGTCATGTTGCAGCTTTATAGAACCCTGGTTAAACTGCACTTGGAATATAGTGTTCAATTCTGGTTACCACACTACCAGAAGGATGTGGAGGCTTTGGAGAGGGTACAGAAAAGATTTACCAGGATGTTGCCTGGTATGGAGGGCATGAGCAATGAGGAGAGATTGGAGACACTTGGCTGTTCTCTCTGGAGTGGCAGAGGTTGGGGGGGGAGACCTGATAGAAGGAGCATGGACTGAGTGGATAGTCAGAAGCTTTTTCCCCAGGGTGGAAGAGTCAGGGGGCACAGGTTTAAGGTGCGAGGGGTAAGGTTTAAAGGAGATATACAAGACAAGTTTTATTACACTGAGTGGGATGGGTGCCTGGAATTCGCTGCTGGAGGAGGTAGTGGAAGTAGATCCGAGAGTGAGTTTTAAGGGCGTCTGTACAAATAATGAACAGGATGGGAATAGAGGGATGGTCCCCGGTTATAGGGGATTTTAGTTCAATCAGGCAACATGGTCAGTACAGGTTTGGAGGGCCGAAGGGCCTGTTCCTGTGCTGTAATTTTCTTTGTCCTTTGTTCTATTTCCTTCCTCGAAGGAAGCAGATGGGATTTTCTGACAATCGACAATGATTTCATTGTCAACAGTAGATTCTTAATTCCAGATTTTTCATTTATTGAATTCAAATTCCACCATCTGCCGTGGCGGGATTCGAACCCGGGTGTCCAGAACATCAGCTGAGTTTCTGGATTAATAATTTTGTGATTATACCTCCCTGATAGCCCAGCTGACCAACACTGAACTGTAGGAAGATTGGGATCAGTCCTCACAGTGACAGATCCCAGGGATCAAGAATTTTATTTATTGTTGTCACATGTATCAACATACATTGAGAGGTATTTATTCCTGTGTGTGCTATACAAACAAAGCATACTGTTCATAGAGAAAGAAAGGAGAGAGTGCAGAATGTAGTGTTACAGTCATAGCTCGGGTGTAGAGAAAGATCAACTTAATGTAAGGTAGGACTGTTCAAAAGTCTGAGTTGGTTGGCACGTGACCTCAGACTTTTGTATCTTTTTCCCGACGGACGAAGGTGGAAGAGAGAATATCCGGGGTGTGGGGGGGTTCTTGATTATACTGGCTGCTTTTTCCCGAGGCAGCGGGAAGTGTAGATGGAGCTAATGGATGGGAGGCTGGTTTGCGTGATGGATTGGGCTACATCCATGATCCTTTGTGGTTCCTTGCGGTCTTGGGCAGAGCAGGAGCCCACACCGAGCTGTGATACAACCAGAAAGAACATGGTGCATTTGCAGAAATTGGTGAGAGTCGTAGCTGACATGCCAAATTTCCTTAGGCTGCCGAGAAAGTAGAGGCGTTGGTGATCTGAACAAGGACAAACCCGAACGTGTTGACTTCCACTGTGTTCCTGTTGATGATTCCCAAATTTAGAGGAGTTGGTAATAAAAGCCTCCCAGCAGGAATTCCACCCCCTCTCTCAGAGCAGTCCAGTTATATTCCACAACACACTGCCAGCCTTTAATATTGCACTGTGGACATTTTTCACAGAAAGCAGAATCGCTCTGTGAATGTGTGGGGAGGAGCAGAGAGAGTATTTCTCAGGGGCCCTGGAAAGGATTCCACATTGGCAGCGAGAGAGGGAGACAACTGAACAATTGCCTGATGAAATGGGGGAACTTTAAACAGCTCAGTACAACGACCCTGGAAATTCCCTGCCTCCGGCTGGGAGGAAAGGAAACAGGGAGAAACATTCCGGGAAAGCAGCTAAGACAGGGCAGTCTCCCATCCATTGACTCCGTACACGCAGAGGGTGGTTGGGTGCCTGGAACTCGTTTCCGGGGAAGGCAGTGAGACAGCAACACTCACTCCCCTACGCACCAACTCCACACGTTCCCAGGGGGTCTCCTCAAGAGGAGGAAGGAGTCATTGAGTAAGGGAGAGGAGGGGAGGGAATGGTGGGATGGCAAAGGGAGGGAAGCTGGCGGAGGGATTGGTAGAGTGTGGAGTGTTAGAGTGGAGGGAAAAGGGAACTGGAATGGAGAACGGGGCCAGACTGAAAGAGGAACAGTTAAGTAGACGATTAGACAGGGTTCAATGGCCATAGACCCCTGGATAATCATAGATACCTCCAGCGCAGAAGGGGCCATTCAGCCCATTAAGTCTGCATCCCACCCAGGCCCTATCCCCGTAACCCCATGCTAGTTCCCCTGACACAAATGGGTAATTTCGCATGGCCAATCCACCCAACCGGCATATCTTTGGACTCTAACTTTGCCCCATTTCTCAGTAACCATTTAGCACCCTTATTAAAAGAACATCATTTGGTGGCACAGTGGGCTAGCACTGCTGCCTCACAGTGCCAGGGACCCTGGTTTGATTCCCAGCTCGGGCTGTGCAGAGTCTGCACGTTCTCCCCGTATCTGCGTGGGTTTCCTCTGGGTGCTCTGGTTTTCTCTGAAAGACGTGTGGTTAGGGTGCATTGGCCATGCTAAATTCTCCCTCAGCGTACCCGAACAGGTGCCAGAGTGTGGCAGCCAGGGAATTTTCACAGTAACTTCATTGCAGTTCAGCCTACTTGAAATCGTATTAACCCTACAGTGCAGAAAGAGGCCATTCAGCCCATCGAGTCTGCACCGACCACAATCCCACCCAGGCCCTACCCTATATCCCTGCATATTTTACCCACTAACCCCTCCACCCTATACATCTTAGGACACTAAGGGGCAGTTTTTAGCACGGCTAATCAACCTAACCCGCACATCTTTGGACCGTGGGAGGAAATCGGAGCACCCGGAGGAAACCCACACAGACCCGGGGAGAATGTGCAACCTCCACCAAAAAAATAAACCTCAAATCTTTTTTTTTAAACGCGAAATGACCCCTAATCAGTCGGAACGGAAGAGAATTTCCATATTCCTGTGGATGGAGGGAAAAACATGTAGATCATGCTCCCAAAAGCAGGCCTGGGGGCCTATAGGCCGGTTGAGTTTGGTGTACACTGAAAGAGGTCAGAGGTGAATGTGCGCACTGTAAATATTTGTAACCGCGGTGAATTGACTGAAACTGGAGCTTTAACTCTATCTGAAACATTTACCTAGTTGGATTTCCTGTAGTAAGCAGGAGTGGGCTGCAGTCTCAGGGATTCCCTCCTGTTGCACACTGCACTCCCTGGGGAAAATAACAAGCAGTCATTCCTACATCCCTCCCTGAGCTGAGTGGGAGCCGTCCTTTCTCTCTTTTTTTGTTTTTTTTAAACACGATTTACCCCTCCCCCCGACACTGGAAACCCCTGTTTTGTTCAGCTCCAGGTGCCTGGCTTTGCTCTACTTTGAGATCAGAGATAGTAATAGAGAGCGGTGAGGGAGTTTCCGGAGATGTTTACACGAGGCCGGCTGTTGTTTGCCCTTGTGGTGCTGCCGACCTTGTTTTTCTCTCTCTCTCTCTGCTTGTGTTTCAGGGCCAGAACACGAGAGGGACGGAGCACGTGTTGCCTTGGAAAGCAGGGCCTGTCGTAGGCCTGAGCATGGAAAGCAGAAGCCAAGCTCCCGCTCGACAACAGCAGGGTTTTAACCTACCCCTCCAGAAGCCTTATCCTTTATCGCTCCCCTCCGCACCCCCACCCACCGACTCCCCTCACATTTGCTGGAATTTACCCTCCCCACCTGCCTGAGGCCTGTCAGATCCCGCCCGAGGCCTACGGGGAATGTTGTCCTTCAGGCCTCGCCAAGCCCGATTCTGTGGGTGGATGTGCCGGTAAAGTTTTAGCATTTCCCAATCATGATCCTACATTGAAGGTGGCACAAACAATATCGATTTGTTACTAAATATTAACCAGCTTAGAGAAGCTTTTGTCCATTTCGCAGCAATCAATTTGGCCATTGAAAATGCACTCCTGATGTTCCAGCATTGCTATTGTCAGAGCTCCAGGGACCCAGGTTCGATTCCCAGATCACTGTCTGTGCAGAGTCTGCACATTCTCCCCGTGTCTGCGTGGGTTTCCTCAAAGTGCTCCGGTTTCCTCCCACAGTCCCGAAAGATGTGCAGGTTAGGCTGATTGGCCATGCTCAATTGCCCCACATTTCACAGAATCCCTACAGTGCGGAAAGAGGCCATTCAGCCCATCGAGTCTGCACCAACTATGATCCCACTCAGGCCCCATCCCCATAACCCCCATGCATTTACCCCAGCTAGTCCCCCTGACACTAAGGGGCAATTTAGCATTGCCAATCCACTAACCTGCGCACGTTTGGAGTGTGGGAGGAAACTGGAGCACCCAGAGGAAACCCACTCAGAGACCGGGAGATTAGCAGGGTAAATACGTGGGGTTATGGGGACAGGGCCTGGGTGGGATTGTGATCGTTGCAGAGTCAATGGGCTGAATGACCTCCTTCTGCACTGTAGGGATTGTATGATTCTATCTCACAGTGTAGGCTGTGATTACAAAGAGAACCTCCCTCAGATGCCTGATTAAACTAGCCTATCGGAAATGAAACTGCCCTGGATTAAGCTCACTCTATTCATCGGGGGTGAATTTCGAACTGCTAATGAGATATCCCAGGCTTTCTGCCCCAAAGACAGGCAAGCTCACCATCTCACTCCCTCGCTGCCGAGGGGGGATTTTCCTCTCTGTGATAAGGATATAGCTGACGTTTCTCTAACCGTGGGAGCCGTGAGAGTCAAGAGCTTCATTTGATTTCTCCACTCCCTGTTTTTTTGTGCGTGTCGTTCCTGATGATTGATGTTGTCGGGAATGTGATTGTTCTGCCCCTTCGCCAGACGAGTGTTACCCTGCCTGCCCTCAGTGGTGGTGTTCAGGGCTCTGCCAAACACCCAGTGGGAACACATTCCTGCACTCCCCCCCCCCCCCCACCCACACACAACCACCCCGGCTCCCCTCCTCCTTCCCACACACACTCACATACCACACACTCACACACATTCACACACACACACTCGCACACATTCACACACACACAACTCACACACATACACACACACTCGCACACATTCACACACACACACTCGCACACATTCACACACACACTCGCACACATTCACACACACTCACACACATTCACACACACATCCACTCGCACACATTCACACACAAACACTCGCACACATTCACACACACACTCCACACCATTCACACACACACTCACACACATTCACACACACACACTCGCACACATCACACACACACTCGCACACATTCACACGCACACCACACACATCACACACACACACACGCACAATCACACACAAACACTCGCACCACAATTCACCACACACTCACACACATTCACACACACACACACACACACACTCACACACACACTCACACACATTCACACACACACTCAACACATTCACCACACACACGACACACACACACACACACTCACACACATTCACACACACACACACACATTCACACACACACACTCGCACACATTCACCACACACACTCGCCACACATTCACACCACACCACACCACATTCACACACACACATTCACACACACATCGCACACATCACACACCACACTCACACACATTCACACACACACACACACATTCACACACACACCACACACTCAAAACACACACTCACTCACACACGTTCACACACACACTCACACACATACACACACTACACACACTCGCACACACTCACACACACCGCACACATTCACACAACATCACACTCACACACACACCTTCACACACACACACACACACACACACACATCATTCACTCACACACACTCACACACACCCACTCACACACATACACACACACACTCATTCACTCACACACACACACTCACACACACACACACATACACACACACACACACCTCACACTCACACACACTCACACACACACACTCACACACACACACACATCTCACTCACACACACTCATCACACTCACACACACTCATACACTCACACACACTCATTCACCACACACACTCATCACTCAACCACCATCATACACTCACACCACCTCATACACTCACACACACACCCACTCACACACACTCACACTCACACACCCACTCACAAACACACCCACTCACACACACTGTCACACACACTCACTCACTCACACACACACACCCATACTCACACACACACACAAAACACACAGTCACCCCTGCATTTCTCTAGCGCCTCGCACACCGTCCCAAAGCATCACCACCATAAAGTGCAATCCCTTGTAATCCGTAAGGAAAAGAGGCAGGAGAAGGGCACCAGATCCTTCAAACCTGCTCCACGCCATTCAACAGCAACACGGCTGATCTCAACTCCTCTTCTGTACAATTTCCCCATTGCCCTCTACCCCTCGATCTATCAAATAAATGGTGGCACAGTGGTTAGCACTGCTCTCTCACAGTACCAGGGATTCGGGTTCGATTCCCGGCTTGGGCCTACTGTCTATGTGGAGGCTGCATGTTCTCCCCGTGTCTGCAAGGGTTTCCTCCGGGTGCTCCGGTTTCCTCCCACAGTCCAAAGATGTGCGGGTTAGGTGCATCAGCCGTGCTAAATTGTGGTCGTTAGTGACAGAGGGACTAACTAGGGGAAATGCATGGGGTTACGGGGATAGGGCCTGGGTGGGATTGTGGTCGATGCAGACTCGATAGGCCGAATGGCCTCTCTGTTATGATTCCATTTGGAAAATGACACTTTACACGGCAGCATTCCCTCAGAGCTGGCACTGAAGGAGGAATTAAAACCTGTCGGGGTGACAGCGCAGCTTGAGTTACAGCTGACATTGCCCAGTGCTTACAGAAGGGTTACGTTGACTGTAAAGTACTCAGGGATTTCTTCAAGTTATGTATGAAAGCTGGTTTGTAACTGCAAATCCTTTCCTTTTTAACTCTTCCGTCCTGACAAAAATCCAACACATTTCAGAACAGACCCATTCTGGGGCAGAAGACTGTGTGCTGGCCCCCTCTACAGGGGGAGCTGGCTCAGCAAGGAGGGTGCTGGATAGTGCGTCACCCCGATTAGGAGGCTTTTCTAATCTTTGCTTGTGTTGGCGAGGCCAGCATTTAGTGCCCCAACCCTAATTGCCCCTTGAGTAGAGCCAGCTTCTCAAAGCGCCAGAGTCCATGTGGTGTAGGTGCACCCATTGCGCTGTTAGGGAGGGATTTAAACAGAGAAGCTAATTTGACCTTTCCAACCTAGCCCCCTCACTGTTCAACATTACCATGGCTAATCCATCTCATTGCCATATTCCCGTTCCAGGATTTTAACCCGGAGACTGCGAAGGAACGGCGATATATTCCCAAGTCGAGATGGCGAGTGGTGTTCCCATTTACCTACTGCCCTTCTCCTTCCCAGATGTCACAGGTATAGGAGGTGCTGTCTAAGGACCCTTGATTGTTGTGTCTTTGGCACACAGTGTGTTTTTAACCTTAGAAAAGCGGTTTATTCGGTTATGGGTCGCAAGTGTGCTTACATTAACACTGCAATGAAGTCACTGTGAAAATCCCCTGGTCGCCACACTCCAGTGCCTGTTCGGGTACACTGAGGGAAGATTTAGCATGGCCAATGCATCTAACCAGCACGTCTTTCAGATCGTGGGAGGAAATCGGAAGAAACCCACGCAGATATGGGGAGAACATACAGACTCCGCACAGACAGTGACCCCAGCCGGGAATCGAACCCTGGCACTATCAGATAGCAGAGCTAAGTCTGTATCTTTCAGATTGTGGGAGACAACTCGAAGGAAAGTCACGGTGGTTGGAATTTTACCGTCTCACACCCCGCGGGTGTCTAAGCCGGCAAAGAGGGCAGACCACGGAAAGGTCTGGCGATCTGGGTTTTAGGACGAGTGAGGACGTTAAAATCCCACCCAGTAGAAAGTGCAGATGCTGCCCAGACAGTCGCCTTAGCTGAGAATCAAACCCTGGGTGCCTGGCACTGTGAGGCGGAGCTGCTAACCCCTGGACCGTAGCGTTTGCAGGAGTTTAATGTGTGCCGACTGTCTGCCAACATTCCCCAGGTTAAGAAAGTGAGGACACTTCCAGAAAGCTGGATCGGCGGCGGAAAAGCCCTGGGTGGTGGAGGGAGGAAAGATGGTGTCAGGTGCTATAGAAATGCAAGTCCTCCTTTCTTGTTGCAGCTTGCGATCTTTTAAGCTCCTTCAAACACTGGTGATTTGTGACGCACTGGGGGCTGGACTCTTGAAGAAATCAAAGTGCCATACAATTCCTTTCATTATGTAAATCTCCCTGGGATGTTTTCACAGCACCCTCAAGCTAGTTGCGATAATGAAAGGGGTTTTTTTTAGGAACTGGATTGCAGGCACCAGCTGAAAGATTTGCCTTTGATGTGTGACAGGCAGAGATTGTAAAGAGGCAGATTTTGGCTCTGACACGTATTGTCGGATTGGGGGGGGGGGGGGGGGGGGGGGGGGGGAACAACAGCATGATCCAATTGTCAACCATTTTCTCCAGCAGATAGCTCACTCTGCTTTTCAATTAGATATCGTGGTTCTCAGATTCCGCTCACAATCGAGGGCACAAAATTCATCTTGATGCACAGCACTGAGGGAGTGCCGCACTGTCAGAGGGTCAGCGCTGAGGGAGTGCCGCACTGTCAGAGGGTCAGTGCTGAGGGAGTGCCGCACTGTCAGAGGGTCAGTGCTGAGGGAGTGCCGCACTGTCAGAGGGTCAGTGCTGAGGGAGTGCCGCACTGTCAGAGGGTCAGTGCTGAGGGAGTGCCGCACTGTCAGAGGGTCAGTGCTGAGGGAGTGCCGCACTGTCAGAGGGTCAGTGCTGAGGGAGTGCCGCACTGTCAGAGGGTCAGTGCTGAGGGAGTGCCGCACTGTCAGAGGGTCAGTGCTGAGGGAGTGCCGCACTGTCAGAGGGTCAGTGCTGAGTGAGTGCCGCACTGTCAGAGGGTCAGTGCTGAGGGAGTGCCGCACTGTCAGAGGGTCAGTGCTGAGGGAGCGCCGCACTGTCAGAGGGTCAGTGCTGAGGGAATGCCGGACTGTCAGAGGGTCAGTGCTGAGGGAGTGCCGCACTGTCAGAGGGTCAGTACTGAGGGAGTGCCGCCCATACACACACACACACACACACAGGTTATACATGGATTAGTTTTTGGCCAAATTAAAATACAAATTAAAATACAATGATAAGAGATAAAAAATAGAGAGTTCACTGTTTAGGATTTGTTCACTGTTTATGGCAGATTGGCTGTAGAATTTACTCACTGTCCTCTTGAAATTCCTGTGGAGTTAAGGCCCACATAACCTACAATTTCTGGAGACAGTTTTTCTTAAATGTAACCTGCCTTTTTTAAAACTCAATAATTTTTGCACCTGATGTGCTGTTCAGTTAAAAATTCTCTATCTCTGTGCCGGATTTCAAAGAGTAATAGAAACGGTGAATTGAACTTGGGGGAATGAAGAGAGAGGGGTAACTAATCTTTCTGCCCCATTCCCCTCCTTCGCAGTTTGGGTGTTGTTTTAAAAGACCTTTTAAAAATGGTTATTCTAATGTGACCTCTCTGCCAATAATGATTTCATCAGCTCGTGTCTGGACTGGTTGTGGCTATTGTTTTATGGCCCAGATTCCGTAATGTCCCAGGAATAACTCTGGCAAGATCCGTCCTCTGTCCTGATGAGATCGGAAAGACATCACATGTAGCCGTTGTTCCAGTGGGTTATCCGAGCGGGATTTTCTCATCACCCGTGCCCCAATATCAGAATATCCCGTCTGAGGTCAATGGACTTTTACATGGTCCGTTCAGAGTCCATTCTGATCCCCATGGTGGACGGGATGGGAACATTCCAGCTCTTCTATCTCTTCCTAACTCTGCAGCCAGTCTGCAAAAGTACTCATTAACAATGACCTCTCTACCTTTTGCCTTTTATTGTTGTATCTTAATTTGGCCAAGAACTAATCTACTTGTGATTGTGTGTGTTTTGTGTATATTTTTTCTAGAAATGGTGAGGACCAGTCTCAGTTCACCCTTGGAAGTGGTTCCTGACGTTAGCACGTGTTAAATCCCATCAGAGGTAGTCCCGGCATGTCTTAGTTGTAACTCACGTTGTAACTTTCTAGAAACTGCTCCACCGGCAATGCCAGAGCTCAGGTGACTTGTGGCAGCCATCCGAAGGCAATGTCATTGCTTGCTTTTTTAAAAGTTCGGTCAAAGTAGTTCGATAACTTTAAATAAGATTGACGAAAATGAGTGTGGGCCCCTTACAATCAGAAATGGGATAATTCATAACGGGGCACAAAAAAATAGCCGAGGGAGTAAATTTGTGCTTTGCTTCAGTCTTCCGCAAAGAAGACGTGAATAATCTTGTGGAAGTTCTGAGAGAAACGGTTTTAGTGAGGAGCTGAAGGAATCCAGAATTAGTACAGAAATGGTTTTGGGAAAATTGATGGGATTGAAGGAGGATAAATCGCCAAAGTCTGATTATCTTCATCCGATAGTACTTAAGAAAGTGGCCCTAGAAATAATAGATCCATTGCGGGTCATTTTCCAAACTTTTATAGACTCTGACAGGTTCCTAATGATTGCTAATCTAATTACATTGGAGGGTAGCCAATCTGGGTGGGACAGTGGGTTAGCACTGCTGCTTCACAGCTCCAGGGTCCTGGGTTTGATTCCCGGCTTGGGTCACTGTCTGTGTGGAGTTTGCATATTTTCCCCGTGGGTTTCCTCCAGTTTCCAGTCCAAAGACATGCCGATTAAGTTGATTGGCTATGCTAAAAATTTGCCCCTTGCGTCCTGAGATGCATAGGTTAGAAGGATTAGTGGGTGTGGGATGTGGGGGTAGGGCCTGGGTGGGATTGTGGTCGGTGCAGACTCGATGGGCCGAATGGTCTCTTTCTGTACTGTAGGGTTTTTATGAGTCCATGATAATCTAAGTCCATTATTTAGAAAGGGAGGTAGAGGGAAGTATAGACCAGCGAGCCTAACGTCAGTACGGGGGGAGATTGCTAGAGGTTTATTATCAAGGATTTTATAATTCAGCATTTGGAAGGAAGTGCTATAATCAGACAAAGCATGGATTTACAGTAGGGAAATCATGCTTGAGAAATCTATTGGAATGTTTTGAAGATATAGCTAATAGAGATAATCAGGGAGAACCAGTAGATGTGATCTATTTAGACTTTCAGAAGGCTTTCGACAAGGTCTCACATAACAGACTACAAAGTTAAAGTAGATGGGATTACGTGAGATAGATAGAAAACCTGTTAACAGATGGGAAGCAAAGAGCTGGTATAAATAGGTCCTCTTCTGATTGGCAGTCAGTGACTAATGAGGTACCTCAGGGATCTGTGCTAAGACTCCAACTGTTCAGACGATGTATTAATGATTCGGAAGAGGGAACTGAATGTATTATCTCCAGATGATTTGGGTGGGAGGTGAGCTGTGAGGAGAATGATTTGGACAGGCTGAGTGTGTGGGCAAATGCATAGCAGATGCAGTATAAGGTGGGTAAATGTGAGGCTATCCACTTCAGTCACATTAACGGGGAGGTAGATTATTACATGAATGAATGTAAAATAAGAGAGCTTAAAAAAAGTTCAATTAGAGCTTGCAATCCTCACTAAATAAGAGTAAGCACGCAGGTACAGCAGGCAATAAATAAGGCAAATGGTACGTTGGACTTCATAGCGACAGGAATTGAGTATAGGGATAGGGATGTTTTGCTGCAATTGTATAAGGTGTTAGTGAGGCCTGGAGTATTGTGTGCAGTTTATCTGAGGATGGATGTAGAGTGAAAGTTTTACCAGGCTGATTCCTGCGATGGCAGGTCTGTCATATGAGGAGAGACTAAGTCGATTAGGATTATATTCACTGGAGTTTAGGAATCTCATAGAAACTGATAAAATTCTAATAGGATTGGACGGGGTAGATTCAGAAAGAACGTTCCTGATGGTGGGGGGAGTCCAGAACTAGAGGGTCATAGTTTGAGGATAAGGGGTAAACTTTTTAGGACTGAGCTGAGGAGAAATTTCTTCACTCAGGGGGAGTGAATGTGTGGAATTCACTCCCGCAGGAAGTAGCTGACACCGAAACATTGCGTGATTTCAAGCAGGAATTAGAAGGGGCTGAAGGGATCGAGGGGTACAAAGAAGAACAAAGAACAAAACAGCACGGGAAACAGGCCCGACGAGCCCGCGCTGCCACCCCGACGTTCCCACTTCCTGTCTACGTTTATAGAAATCTGCATTGGAACCAAATTAGCCAGACAATTTATGAGTATGGGGGGAAGCGGGGGCAATCAGGATATTGAGTTGGATGATCAGCCATAAATAGCAGAGCAGGCTCGCAGGGCCGAATGGCCTCCTCCTGCTTTTTTATGTCTCTATAAATATTGTCCAGGTAAGAAAAAGAATGAAAAGGTGAAATGAGAACCGGACAGAGGAATGGATTGGAGACAAATCACTTGGTTAATCAATATACAATTCGGGAATATATGGTGGGCCGAACTGGATGGAATTTGAACAGCGCAGTCAATTAGGCCTGTCGGGTGGGTTTTGGGTGAATTAAAAACCTTGCCCTTTGTCTCTGGTGCGATTACAGCGGATCTGGGGAATAGGGGAGCTTCTCCTCTCTCTCTCTCTCTCTCTCTCATTATTTGTACACTCTAAGATTAGCTCGTCTGTGTGTTGTCATGGCGATGCGAGGGTAGGCCCAGTTGTGTGTGAGCTTGCCAGGGAAGGAAATGGAAACTTGATCACTCGCAGGCAGAGAGGAGAAGGAGGTCACAAGACCTCAGGAACTGCCTGACAAAACCCAAACACTTTACAAAGAGAAACTCCCAACAAAATACCGGGAAAGGCTTTCGTTTGGGATGAAAGCAGGAAGAGGAGGCTTTCTGTTTCAAAAATTCTCTCTCAAAATACAAGTCAGCAGGAGGCACGTCAGAGAGACAAGCGCGCGGCTAGAGGGAGAAATTGCATTGACATAGCGCCGCACACAGCCTCAGGCCACAACAGCCGGCCAATCACTTTCTGTTTGACGTGCAGCCTCTGCTGCAAGAAAGGGAGCAACCAATCTAGGCACAGCAAGATCCCACAAACCTGCAGTGCAACCATTTTGGGAGTTCACCCGGCACACTGAGTCAATGGGTCAAATTCTCCCCCCTCTGCCTGCCATGGGAATGGTAGTGGGTAGGGATGGGTGTGGATCATTGAAAATGCCCTATTACCTTGGGCGGGATTTTCTGTTTTCAGGGCGAGTGTGGCTGGAAAATCCCGCCTAATACTTTTCCCTCGCTGACTTCATTTAAAACAAAACAACCCAGTGATCTGCTCACTATTGTTGTCGTGGGATCTTACTGTGCACGAATTGCTGCTGTGTTTCCCACTGGTGATATCCAAGCCCCAGGGAGAATCCCTATGGTGTAAAAGGAGGCCGTTTGGCCCATCAAATCTGCACTAACCGCAATCTCACCCAGCGCCTATCCCTATAACCCCCATACATACACCCCAGCTAGTCCCCCTGACACTAAGGGACAATTCCTAACTCACTGCCCGATCAACTTTCAGACTGTGGGGGGAAACCCACGCAGACACAGGGACAACATGCAAACTCCGCACAGACAGTGACCCAAAGCTGGAATCGAACCCGGGTCCCTGGCACTGTGAAGCAGCAGTGCGAACCACTGTGCTACCCACAGGATTGCTGGTAACCATGGACAGTGTGATTGGCACCATTTTGAAATGTCTGTGAGGATCAGGCAATATTGACACCTCCCAGAAAGACAGAGTGTACACACACACACACACACACACTCACACTCACACACTCACACTCACACACTCACACTCACACACACTCACACACACACACTCAGTCACTCACACACACACACACTCACGCACACCAGTCACTCACACACACCCTCACAACACACACACTCACACACACACGCACCCACACACACTCACTCACCACACACACTCACACACAGTCCACACACACACACGCTCATACACACACACACACGCTCACACACACACACACACACTCACACACACACACACACTCACACTCACACACATGCACTCACAAGCGTGCACTCACAAGCACACACTCACACGCACACACTCACACACATACACACACTCACACGCACACACAGTCACACACTCACTCACACACTTACACACACTCACTCACTCACACACACACTCACACATACACACACACTCACTCACACACATACAAACACACACTCACACGCACAGACACTCAATTCACACACACTCACACAGACACTCACACACACACACAGATACTCACACACACAGACACTCACAAACACACACTCATACGCACACTCTCACACAAACACACACACACACTCACACACACGTACTCACACACACACTCTCATACACACACACTCACATGCACATACATACATACTCATACACACAGTCACATACACACACACTCTCACAAACACACACACATACTCACATACACACACACACACACTCATGCACACTCACATACACACACTCATACACTCACGCACACACACACTCATACACACACACACACACATACACACACTCATACACACACACTCACATACACACACTCATACACTCACGCACACACACACTCATACACACACACACTCATAACACACACACAGAGTCACATACACACCTCATACACACACACCTCATACACACAAACACACACTCCTACAACACCACTCATACACACACACACACACTCACATACACACACTCATACACACACACACTCACACACAAACAGTCACACACACACACAGTCACACACTCCACACACACTCACTACACACACACACACACACACTCACACACTCCCACACACTCACACACACGCACTCACAAGCGCGCACTCACATGCACACACTCACACACTCACACACGCACTCACACACATACACACACAGTCACACGCACACACAGTCACACACTCACTCACACACTTACACACACTCACTCACACACACTCACACATACTCACTCACACACACACACACTCACTCACACATACAAACACACACTCACAACCACAGACACTCAATTCACACACACTCACACACACACACAGACACTCACACACACATACTCACACACACACTCTCATACACACACTCACATTCACATACATACATACTCATACACACAGTCACATACACACACACTCTCACAAACACACACATACTCACATACACACACACACACTCATACACACAACACACTCATACACACAACACACTCAACACACACACACTCATCACACACACACACACTCATACACACACACACTCATACACACACACCATTCACATACACACATACACACACAACACCACCTCACATACACACACCCATACACACTCACATACACACACTCATACACTCACATACACACACTCATACACACTCACATACACACATACACTCACGCACCTCACATACACCACTCATACACTCAGCACACACTCACATACACACACTCACGCACACTCACACACACACACACTCACATACACACACTCATACACTCACACACACTCACGCACACTCACATACATGCACACACACACACTCCAACACTCACGCACACTCCACACACACACACACACTCACATACACACACTCATACACTCACACACACTCACGCACACTCACATACATGCACACACACACACACTCATACACTCACGCACACTCACATACACACACTCATACACTCACACACACTCACGCACACTCACGCACACTCACATACACGCACAGACACTCACATATACATACTCACACACACACTCTCATACACACACACACACACACTCATACACTCACGCACACTCATATACACTCACACACACACACACTCATACACTCACGCACACTCATATACACTCACACACACACACACTCATACACTCACGCACACTCACACTCATGGGAGAGTTAAGTAGCACCAGGCTAAATACACTTGACAGCACACACAGGCCCGACTTGACACTGAGATTTATTACCTCATGTATTCCTGTGACACACTGCTGTCTCAGTGTTACTGGCTCCATTTCACATTGGAAAGTAGGTCACAGCTCCCAGCTCAGGGACTGTTGTGTTGTGATGCAGGATGTGCTTTACTCTTGGATATAGAGAAAGAATCGTTACAAGATCTCCCTGAGCCGGCTCAAATTCATCGACACAGAAATGAGGCCATTCTGTGTCCCACGCTCTCCTGCTGGCTTGTTATTCCTTACAGAAATGTAACCCCCTCCATCCTCCTGCTGCTCCCCCTCTCCCACCTAGCCTCTTATAATAACTTCTTTTCAATTTTAATATAAGCCTTCTTGTGACTAGTAAATAAACTTTACTTCACTCTACTTTTTTTTTATTTAGGCATAACTTTCCAAGTTCTAATAGTTAGCGCTGCTGCCTCAGTGGGCCAGGGATCTGGGTTCGAATCCCTGTCACTGTCCCTGCGGAGTCTGCACATTCTCCCCGTGTCTGCATGGATTTCCTCCCACAGTCCAAAAGATGTGCAGGTTAGGGTGCATTGACTGTGCTAAGTACGCCCTCAGTGTACCCCGAACGGGCACCAGAGTGTGATAACTAGGGGATTTCCACAGTAACTTCATTGCGGTGTTAACATAAGCCTACCCGTGACACCTAATCAATCAAATAAATAGAAAGAAAATGAGTAGCCTCCTCTCCTGCCTGTCCTCCCGTGGCGTGACTGGCGTCAATCCCCACAGAACGGACTATCCCGGTTTGTGGGATCTTGCTGTGCGTGCATTGGTCGCCGCGTTTCCTGCAGCAGCGATAACCAGGAAGTGAAGCCCGAGGCTGCCAACTGGCGCTACACCAATGCAACTCCTTCCTTTATCACGGACGCTTCCAGCTCCCCTCCGATCTTCCCGAGGCTCCCCGTGCGGGCTTGACTTTCCGAAATCCCCTCAGGAACGAACACGTTGGCTTTGCGATGTCGTAAAAGGGCCATATACATATATATATATAAAAAACAGCCCCGTCTCGCTCTCTCTCTTTCTCCTTTCTTCCCTCTTTGTCTGTTTGTTGCTATAGTGAGGGGAGTGAGTCATTTAATTGGTATGTATTCCTGTCTGCTTAGCACTAGTGTAACCGCACACAAATAGCTGCCTGTGGAATGCAGTGGTACCAAATCACCCACCCCCCCCCCCCCCCCCCACCTCCTTCTCCGAGCACACGGGAACAAACTGATCTCAATCCAAGCCACAGTCCGCAGGTGGGAGATTGGCTGTTCCCAGATTCATTGGAAAAGATTCCGTGTAAGGGATCCAACTCCGATTAGCGCTGACTCAAACTGCTGAACCTGGAGAGCTCCAGCTATTCCCAAGCTCAGGAACCTTATCGGCCGCGCGTGCGGTTAAAGCTAAAGTTTATTAACGCCTCAATGAAGTTACTGTGAAAATCCCCCTAGTGCGCCACGCTCCTATTTGAGCTACGGTGAATTTAGCACGGCCAATTCACCCTAACCCGCACGTCTTTCGGACTGTGGGAGGAAGCCGGAGCACCCGGAGGAAACCCGCGCAGACGCGGGGAGAATGTGCAGGCTCCGCAGGGACAGTGAGCCAAGCCGGGGATCGAACCTGGCGCTGTGAGGCAGCCGTGCTTTACTGGTGTCACAAGCAGGCTCACGTTAACACTGCAATGAAGTTAATGCGAAAATCCCCTAGTCCGCCGCACTCCCGTTCGGGTCCCTCGCTGAGGGAGAAATCAGCTCGGCCAGTCCAGCACGTCTTTCAGACTGCGGGAAGGAAGCCGGAGGAAACCCACGCAGACACGGGGAGAACGTGCAGCCTCTGCGCAGACCCAAGCCGGGAATTGAACCCCTGGCAGTGCTAATCACTGTGCCACCGTGCTGCCCCCAGTTACCACACCGGATCTTCCATGGATTGTTTCCATTGCGAGTCCCACTTGTGCTTTGTTTTTAAATTCCGTATTGGTGAGATGGAATGAGAGAGAGGCTTGTGGTCGAAGGAAGCATGATCCAATTTGTGGGATTTGACAAGTGCTATTTTAAAAGGCTCATTCCTGGGCCCGGATGTGTCTACTTTTGGTCTCCTCGTTTGAGGGAGGATGTGGTGAAATTGGAGGCAGCTCGTCAGATTGATCCTGGGGAGAAAAGGGACGATTTATGAGGAGAGATTAAACAGTTCCATTGAATGAGGCAGGAGGCCATTCGGCCCATCGAGTCTGTACTAACCGCAATCCCACCCAGGCCTTATTCCCCTAACTCCACGTACTTACACTGCCAATCCCCCTGTCGAGCCTGGGCGCTAGATTGAAGAGGCTTCCAATATCACTAACCCAGCACTGGAGAAAGAAACTGGGCCTCCCGAGAACGAAGAGGGAGCTTCAGGAACACGGACACCTAATCTGCCCTGACCCACCGCTGTGGTGTTCCAGAATTGAGAGTGGCCTCCATCCTGAACTCGGGAAGCAGTTCCTGCCGTCGTTCAGAGGAATCCCCACATCGGCACCCCACGCTGTCCCAAGTGTGTTTCATTCCAGTGAGTTTTCCCACTGGCTCCGCGGGGAATCTGGTCACTGATCCCATGCCCTAGTCTGGTCCCATTAACCGGACGCAAATGAGGCTGACGGGATTTCCGACCCGGTCTGGCAGGGACCAGGGATCATCCCGCTGTAAAATCACTCCTGCTATATTCTCAACCACCACCCCCCCCCCACCCCCCCCCCCCCCCCCCCGACCCCCACAATCCACCATCGAACCACCCCACCCCTCCTCCCCCAAGCTGGGGGGAGGATCCAGATCAAGGGGGAAGAAGCCAGAATATCCAAGGGTGATGTCAGGAAGCACAGAGGGAAGTGGGATTCTCTCCACAAATTGCCAAGACAATGGGGTGTTTCCGAGATGGAGTAGAACTTTGGGATGAAGTTCAGGAAGGACCACCTAGCGGTGGTACAGTGGCACAGTGGTTAGCACTGCTGCCTCACAGCACCAGAGACCCAGCTTGGGTAACCGTCTGTGCGGAGTCTGCACCTTCTCCCCATGTCTGCGTGGGTTTCCTGTGGATGCTTCAGTTTCTGTCTGAAAGACGTGCTGGTTAGGTGGATTGTCTGTGCTAAGTTCTCCCTCAGCGTAACCTGAACAGGCACTGTAGTATGGAGATTAGGGGATTTTCACACTAACTTCATTGCAGTGTTAATTACTTGTGACTAATAAAGTAACTAAATAAATAGAATTAACAAATTTCTACTGTAGAGAAGGGGGCTATTCGACCTATTGAGTCTGCACTGACAACAATTCCACGTAAGCCCATTCATTTACCCCAGCTAGTCCCTTTATTGACACTAAAGGACAATTTACCATGGCCAATCCACCTAACCCACACATCTTTGGATTGCGCGAGTAAATTGGAGCACCTGGAGGAAACCCACACAGACACGGGGAGAATGTGCAGACTCCACACAGTCAGTGACCCAAGTTGGGAATCGAACTGGGGTCCCTGGCGCTGTGAGGCAGCAGTGCTCACCCACTGTGCCACCGGGAATTGAACCGGGGTCCCTAGCGCTGTGAGGCAGCAGTGCTCACCCACTGTGCCACCGGAATTGAACCGGGGTCCCTAGCGCTGTGAGCAGCAGTGCTCACCCACTGCGCCACCGGAATCGAACCCGGATCCCTAGCGCTGTGAGGCAGCAGTGCTAACCCACTGTGCCACCGGGAATCGAACGGGGGTCCCTGGCGCTGTGAGACAGCAGTTAACCCACTGTGCCCACGGGAATCGAACGGGGGTCCCTGGCGCTGTGAGACAGCAGTGCTAACCCACTGTGCCACCGGGAATCGAACCCGGATCCCTAGCGCTGTGAGACAGCAGTGCTCACCCACTGCGCCACCGGGAATTGAACCGGGGTCCCTAGCGCTGTGAGGCAGCAGTGCTAAACCACTGTGCCACCGGGAATCGAACCCGGATCCCTAGCGCTGTGAGGCAGCAGTGCTAACCCACTGTGCCACCGGGAATCGAACGGGGGTCCCTGGCGCTGTGAGACAGCAGTGCTAACCCACCTGCTAACCCACTGTGCCACCGGGAATGGAACCGGGGTCCCTGGCGCTGTGAGGCAGCAGTGCTCACCCACTGCGCCACCGGGAATCGAACCCGGATCCCTGGCGCTGTGAGACAGCAGTGCTAACCCACTGTGCCACCGGGAATCGAACCCGGATCCCTGGCGCTGTGAGACAGCAGTGCTAACCCACTGTGCCTCCGGGAATCGAACGGGGGTCCCTGGCGCTGTGAGGCAGCAATGCTAACCACTGTGCCACCGGGAATCAAACCCAGATCCCTGGTGCTGTGAGACAGCAGTGCTAACCCACTGCGCCACCGGGAATCAAACCGGGGTACCTGGCGCTGTGAGACAGCAGTGCTAACCACTGTGCCACTGGGAATCGAACGGGGGTCCCTGGCGCTGTGAGACAGCAGTGCTAACCCACTGTGCCACCGGGAATCGAACGGGGGTCCCTGGCGCTGTGAGACAGCAGTGCTAACTCACTGTGCCACCAGGAATCGAACCGGGGTCCCTGGCGCTGTGAGGCAGCAATGCTAACTCACTGTGCCACCGGGAATCAAACCGGGGTCCCTGGCACTGTGAGACAGCAGTGCTAACCCACTGTGCCTCCGGGAATGGAACCGGGGTCCCTGGCGCTGTGAGGCAGCAGTGCTAACCCACTGTGCCATTGCACTGTTCCTGTTGATGGTTATCCCAAACGAGGGCCTCAGATATCCGGAGTGGGATCTGGAATGACAGCCGGTAGGCAGGAATAGGGACTGGAATTCTCCCATCCCGCCCGCCACTGGAATTTTAGCGAGGAGGTGAGGGCGGTTGCGGAGAACGTGAAACCCCGACTCGGCAGTCAGGGCAGGAGTTTCCAGCTCTTAGACCAGCGGGGCTGGAGATTCCCGCTCAGAGGGTGTTAGCAGTCCCAGTTAGTGGCCTCCAGGCTGTGTGGTCACCCACCCCCCCCCCCCCCCAACTACCCCCCCCCCCCCCCCCCCCCACTCCCCCCTCCCCGCCCCGCGCTCCCCGGTGTCTGTCAGCCGAGCTCAGACCTGCAGTCTCTGGGCGAGGGTGTGTTGTGTTAGAAGGTCCGCAAAGACTTGGTGCGGGCTGGCAGTGGACTGGAGGGAGGGCCTACCAGCCAGGGGGAGGGGGGACAAACTGCTTCGTCGATCGCACTCACGCACCGAGAGAAAGTGGGTCAGTCAGCAAACGAAGCGCCAAACAACTACAGCGAATCCATAGGCCTCAACGCTCTCTCTCACACACACACATGCACAGAGACACCAGCAAAGAGGAGAAATTATAATTAACTTAATCACACCTCGATGAAAGAGCTGAAGGGTGCCATTAATTATGCAATAATAGCTCTTGCAAAAATGCAGTAGGTTGTAATTGTGCAAAGGCAATTTGACAAAGATAAGACTCTGGGCTGAGTCCTTTAATTACTCCACTTAGCTTCAATTACAACCCTCTGTAAGGCCGTGGGTGGCCCGCCGGGCCCGATGAAGTCACTTCTTAAAGGGACACGGCTTGCGGTGAGAGTCTCTCTCACAGGGGAGATTATGGGGGCAACTGAGGGCCGTTTAAAATATTGGCCTCAGGTGGCCATTTTAGTCATGGTGACTCAGCCTGAGCACTCGAGGTCCTTCCTGCCCCGGGAGGGCAATGGCCTAACGCCATCACCCTGTGTCTCGTCAGCCAGAAACTCAGTTAACGTTCCGGGGAGCCGGGTTCGAATTCCGCCTCAGCCGGAATTCGATTCAATTTGAAAAAAAACATCTGGAATTAAGAATAAAACCGGTTTCTGATTGTCAGGAAAAGCCCATCTGGTTCCCGTTTAGGGAAGGAAATAGAATAGACAGCGCAAAGGAGGACATTCAGCCCATCAAGTCTGTACTAACCAGACCATGTCTCTGTAATCCCTCGCTCTTACCCTACTAAACCCTCTAACACTAGGGTCAACTTATACTGGCCAATCAACCCCGAACCCACACATCTTTCAGACTGTGGGAGGAAACCAGAGCACCCAGAGGAAGCCCACGCAGATATGGGGAGAATGTGCAAACTCTGCACAGACTGTGAACCCGAATTGAACCTGGATCCCTGGCGCTGTGAGACAATAGCGCTGACCACCATGGCATCTTACTACCCTAAGGACAAAAGGCATCTTTACCCGGTCTGGCCTACATGTGACTCCAGAGACACAAGTGCGGTTGATTCTGAACTGCCCTGGGGGGATGGGTAAGAGATGTTGGCTCAGCCCGTGGCCCTCATATAAAAGAGGCTGTCATGTTTGCTCTCGCACTCTCTCCGTCAGTCCCACTGAAAGGTTGTCACATCTGAGAGAGGAGGTGCCCGTTTTTTTTCTGAAGGAACATACATTTTCTGCCAGGCCTGGTAACGGTTTTACAAAAGTGCCCGAGGGCCCATGAAGGAAACCCAACCGCCAATGAGAGCGCAGCAAGGTTAAAGGTCGCGGCGTACATGAAAGATGTTGTTGTATTTATGGACGGGAACATTCTTTCCAAACCTCAAATTTAAGGAAATCACAGTAGGGAGAGGAGACTGAGAGACGGAGATGACAGATTTACTATCACTTGTTTTATTGGAGTCTTATTTTTAAGAATGTTAATTAAAACACCACATAAATCACCGTCTCTCTCAGGACACCTCACCCGCAAACAGACAACTGCTCGGGGGGGAGGGGGGGGAGAAAAAACCGAACGCCTGGTGATTTCTCAACCCTGACCATTTTCAGGCCCGTTCCCCGGGGGACAGAGGACTCTCAGCTCAGGGACAATCCAGTACAAGATTAAATCTCCTCAAGACATTTCCCTCAGACTTCCTTCTCTCTACCCAGCGATTTGGGGCTTCCATGGGAAATATGGAATCGGTGAATTAGAATCACGGTGGGGAGGGGCAATCTTATGCAAAAACAAATTCTGAGCCCAGAACAAGTGTGAAAAAGGCAGAGTTGCGGAGCTGTTTTTTTTTCCAAATCTGGCATCCAAAAAATCCTGAAATCTCTGGTAGGGAGGAGTGGACGGGGCTTAACGTGCCAGAAAACTGGCTGATGGCAGCAGAGGATGCCATTGCGCACGTGCAAGGTGCAGGTCTCTCTGCTAGGAGCAGCGTAGCTTCTGTCAGACAGCCTCTGGTGCTTTCATCTGACCTCCATGTCCTAAGCATCCACCCCACACCGCGTGCCCCCCCCCCTCCCCAGCGCTACTGTGGGGTCCCACATCGTGAGTCCCTCCCTAGCCAGACCAATCGACACCCCAACGCCCCCGACACCACTGCAGAGTGGCTTCAGTACCCCCCTCACAGCACCAACAGAGGCCCCTCGGCCCATCGAGTCTGAGTTGGCCCTATCTATTCTGACCCTCGGTCTGTAGCCATGTATTTGCCGTGGAGCGCTCAGCTAAGACACTTCCGTGTGAGTTGTAAAGGAATACACCCCTTGTACATCGGCAGTAAGCCCCCTAGCTTATCACAGCCGATGGTGTCCTCTTGTTACTGCTGCTGTAACGGGTGGGAGCGTGGCAACCAATTTGTGCACAGCAAGATCCTGTAAGCAGCAATGCGATAATGATCCATTCGAGTCACGTTGACCGAGGCATGGATACTGGTTAGGAGAGCGGGATGAGATTCTCTGCTCCTGTTCCAATAGTAGCTTGGGATCTTTCTCCCCTACACAGAGGGGGGGGGGGGGGGGGGGGGGGGGGAAGCCTAATTTGAAAGTCTCACCCAAAAACGTCGCCCCCCCCCACCCCCCCCCACCTCGGTACCGCACCAGAGACTTCAACTCCAGTCCAATCAGTTTGGATTCATAAGGATCACAAGAAGCTGTCATACTATCATGGCTGATCTCATCCAGGCCCACTTTCCTGCCCAGTTCTCCACTGCCCTTCAGACCCGCTGCTAATTAAAAACGTCAATCCCCTCCTTAAATTTACTCACCGTCCCAGACCCCACCGCGCACTGAATTCCACAGGTTCATCACCCTTTGGGAGAAGGAAATTCTCCTTGTCTCTGTTTCAAATCTGGTGGCGCAGTGGTTAGCACGGCTGCCTCACAGGGACCCGGGTTCGATTCCCGGCTTGGGTCGCTGTCCGTGCGGGAGTCTGCACATTCTCCCCGTATCTGCGTGGGTTTCGTCCGGGCGCTCCGATTTCTCCCCACACTCTGAAAGGCATGCTGGTTAGGGTGCATCGGCCGTGCTAAATTCTCCCTCAGCGTGACCCGAACGGGCGCCGGGGTGCGGCGGCTGGGGGATTTTCTCAGTAACTTCATTGCCGTGTTAACGTCAGCCTGCTTGCGGCACTAATAAACTCTGCTACCCCTTATTCTAAAACGATGACCTCTTGGTTGGACTGCCCCACCAGAGGAAATGCCCTCTCCATGCCGACCTTGTCAATCCCACCTCGCCGACCGCAGTTCGAACCCCTCTCGTTCTTCTAATGTCACACGCGGGTGAAACTCGCCCTCCTTGTTTAATTGGGGGGGTGTGGGGGAGGGAGGGTCGGGTGCTAATGTTCGTATTTTAATGGGAAGTATTTGCACCAAGTCTGTGCAGAGAGTGGTGATCTGCAAGGGATTGGCCATCCAAGCACTGAATCGTAACTCAAACAGTAGGACTCCAAAGGGAATTTAATGTGTTTCCTGTATCAATGTGCCAACAACTCTTTGATTTAATTAAACAAAGGCGTTTACGCTTGTAGTTTGTGCTGATTCTGTAATCTCCCCTTCACGTTGTACAGTCACGTTAATTTGTTTCCCTTGGATTCTTCCTTTACTTCTGCAGAACAACCTGGGTTATTCAAATTACCTCCACTTGATGGTACTCCCATTAAAAATATAGTAATCTTAATGTCGAAGATACTTCAAAAAGACCCCCTCAAGCTAATTAATGATAGTGGACTCACACAGCCCTACACAAAGCTCAGCCCCTCAGTGAGATCAGGAAAATCCCAGGCTCTGGGGCCTCCCATTCACCAGGCCAATCAAGGTTCTACCTGGAAGCAGGGTTGCCCTGGGGGTTCCAGGAATTAAAGATGAAGCTGGCACGCTGGTTAGCAGCGCTGTCTCACGGTGCCAGGGAGTCCAGCTCCACCCTAGACGGCTAGAAAAGTGAGTGAAGCCCAGTCCATCACACAAACTAGCCTCCCATCCATCGGCTCCAGCTACACTTCCCGCTGCCTCGGAAAAGCAGCCAGTATAATCAAGGACCTCACTCACCCCAGACATTCTCTCTTCTACTTTCTCACTCCTTGTGTGTAGTTACCTTTTTGGTTCCATCACTTTTTCCTCATGGAAGAAAGTGTGTGTGAGTGTTAGTGTGTGAGTGTGAGAGAGAGAGAATGTGAGTCAGTGTGTGTGAGTGTGAGTGTGTGTGTGTGAGTGTGAGAGAGAGAGAATGTGAATGAGTGTGTGTGAGTGAGTGTGTGTGAGTGTGAGTGTGTGTGTGTGAATGTGAGAAGAGAGAATGTGAATGAGTGTGTGTGAGTGAGTGTTGTGAGTGTGAGTGTGTGGTGTGAATGTGAGAAGAGAATGAGTGAGGAGTGTGAGATGTGAGTGATGTGTGTGAGTGTGAGTGTATGTGTGTGTGAGGTGTGTGAGTGTGAGTGTGTGGAGAGAGAGAATGTGATGAGTGTGGTGAGTGTGTGTGTGAGTGTGGTGTGTGGTGTGTGATGTGAGAGAGAGAGAATGTGAGTGAGTGTGTGTGTGTGAGTGTATGGTGTGAGTGTGTGTGTGTGAGTGTGAGAGAGAGAGAATGTGAGTGAGTGTGTGTGAGTGTGAGTGTATGTGTGTGTGAGGTGTGTGGTAGTGGAGAGAGAGAGAATGTGGAGTGAGTGGTGTGTGGTGAGAGTGAGTGTGAATGGTGTGGGAGTGTGTTGTGTGTGTGAGTGTGAGAGAATGTGAGTGAGTGTGTGTGTGAGAGTGAGTGTGTGTGAGTGTGTGTGTGTGAGAGAGAGAATGTGTGTAAGTGTGTGTGTGAGAGTGAGTGTGAATATGTGTGTGTGAATGTGTGAGTGTGCGTGTGTGTGTGAGAGAGAGAGAATGTGAGTGAGTGTGAGTATGTGTGTGTGTGTGTGTGAGTGTGAGTGTGATTAAATCAGGATGATTTCAGCACTGTTGCTGCCACTGTGTCTCGTTCCTGTTGAGAAATGATAATGAGAGCTTTTGGAAATTCCAGGCGGTGTGTTAGACACGGGAAGGTAGCCTTTAAAAGGAAAGTGCTAAAAATATCCAAGCAGCTGTGGTGCCTGACTAGACATTGTTGCTTCAGGCTGGCAGCCTGAGAGATATTAAACTGCCTAACCAGCAGCAAGTATCTGTCTGCTAATGTCCAACCCTGCCTCAACAGCTCAGTATCCCATCCATTCACCCTCTCTCCCTCTGTCACAGATCACCCACACACTCAGCTAACCGAGAAAGGAGCCGAGGCAGCGAGAGGATTAGATGATTTCTGCTGCAGTGGATTAGCTGGGTGCTGGGGAGCTGTTACGATCGGGAACTCTCTGTGTGAAAGAGCATTGGTTGCAAATTCAGTCATAACTTGGAGCTTTCCCAAAGAAAAATTTGAATTTATGTAGCGCCTTACATAGCCAATGAAGCGTCTCTGAAGAGATGTCAGCACTGCGAGGCGGACAGCACTCCCCATGCGTTAGGAACCGGAGAATTTGTTTTTGTGATGCTATTGGCGGGGGTGGGGGGAGGTAAGCTGTCTAACCCCTTCCCCCTCACTCCCTGCTCTTCTTCCAGATAGCACCGTTCAATCTATCTCTTCCAACGTCCTTCCAATCAATTCACCTTCATGGTAACAGCTTCAGTGACAGTCTCCCAGGTGTCAGGGGTAATGTCTATGTTTGATCTGATTTGATTTATTATTGTCACATGTATTGGGGTTACGTTCAAAAGTATTGTTTCTTGCGCTATACGGACAATGCATACCATTCATAGAGTACACGGCGGGGGGGGAGGAAAGAAGGGGACGCAAAATATAGCGTTACAGTCATAGCTGGGGTGTAGAGAAAGATCGACTTAACATAAAGTTTTAAGTTTATTTATTAGTGTCACAAGTAGGCTCATATTAACGAAGTTACTGTGAAAATCCCCTAGTCTCCGGCGCCTGTTCGGGTACCCTGAGGGAGAATTTAGCACGGTCAATGCACCCTAACCAGCACGTCTTTCCGACTGTGGGAGGAAACCCACGTAGACACGGGGAGAATGTGCAGACTCCGCACAGACAGTGACCCAAGCCGGGAATCGAACCCGGGTCCCTGGCGCTGAGAAGCAGCAGTGCTAACCTCTGTGCCAACACGCCACCCCACGGCAAGTAGGTCCACTCAATAGTCTGACAGCAGCAGGGAAGACGCTGTTCTTGAGTTGGATGGTACGTGATTTCAGATTTTTGTATCTTTTTGCTGAGGGAAGAAGGTGGGGGAATGGGGGTGGGAAGAATGTCCGGGGTGAGCGAGGTCCTTAATTATCCCGGCTGCCAACGGAGACGGCCAACGCTTATTTCTATCCGAGAGAGTGATGGTTCTCACGTGAGGACCCACAGTCATTTTCACTTTGGTCTGAAAATAACTGTTCACCACAACTGCCCGCTTTCCAATTCCATAACCACTTTCCCAGCCCGTCTCCCAACTTTAAGTTGTGCAAACGCCCTTTGTTCTTCTGGCTTTGTTGACGTTACCTTCCCGCTATTTCCTATGTTGTGCAGTTGGGCTAAAGGAGAACTAAGGAGCACAGTGAAGAAAGTTCACTTTGTCACCACCTTTCATCACAGTTTTTTTTATTCTTCCGTAGAACGTGGGCTTCACTGTCTAGGCCAGCATTTATTGACCATCCCTAGATGCCCTTGAAGGGCAGTTGAGAGTCACCCACATTGCCGTGGCCCTGGAGTCACATGTAGGCCAGACCAGGTAAGGATGGCAGATTTCCTTCCCTAAAGGACATTAGTGAACCAGATGGGGTTTTCTAACACGGTCATCTTCTTAATTCCAGATATTTTTCGTTGAATTCAAATTCCACCACCTGCCGTGGCGGGATTCGAACCCGGGGTCCCCAGAACATTAACTGAGTTCCTGGATTAACAGTCGAGTGATAATACCACTGGGCCGTCGCCTCCCCCTGTGTGAACGCAAACACAATTCGCCAATGGATTACAAAGACACAATCTGAGACCATTCGGCCCCAATGTTGGGAACTGCCCCTTAAGGTAGCAAAGAGTGGGCTACTCCTTCAAAGTGCCAGCACGGGCTACATTGACAGAATGGCCTCCTTCTGTTTTTACGCGATGGGGACGGGACACGTATGTTAATAACGCGATGCTCTGAAACCCATTCTCTGTGGTTGGGAGGTGATTGATTGGATGATTCTGTGTGACTGTCAGGTTATTAACTCCTGTTCTCCCATCCAGCTCTCAGCCGAGGAGGCTGTCTTCCTAATGGACAATCATTCCTATCTTTTCGTGGGAAAGGGGATTATTAATTCTACCCTCTGGGCTGGGAGAGCAGATAATACTAAAGAGTGATTGCAGCTGACTGTAACTCCCACACATCCTGTCAACCTATTCCAGCACTTCCCAAACCTGCAAAATACCTTCTTTATCGATTATAGAGAGACAGAGAGAAATAGACCATCGGGTATAGGAGCAGAATTAGGCCACTTGGCCCATTGAGTCTGCTCCACTGTTCAATCATGGCTAATAAGTTTCTCAACCCCGTTCTCCTGCCTTCTCCCTGTAACCTTGGATCCCCTTACCAATCAGAGAGAGAGAGAGAATGTTTGAAAGAAAGAGACAGAAAAAGAAAGAGAGATAGAGAGAGAGAGAGAAAGAGAGGGGGGGGGGGAGAGAGAGAGAATGTTTGAGAAAGAGAGAGAGAAAGGATGTCTCTGACAGAGACAGAGAGAGAGAAAAAGACAGAGTCTATGAGAAAAAGAGAGATTGGAAGAGAGTGAAAGAAGAGAGTGAAAGAGAGAGAGAGAGAGTCCATGAGAGAAAGGGAGAAAAAGAGAAAGCGGGAGATAGAAAAACACAGAGAGAGTAATCTACGAGAAAGAGAGAGAGAGAGAGAGAGGATACTGAGGATATCGGTCTGGTTTTATGATATATGGGGAGTGGAGTTCCAGGAATAATTGGAGCACTTTTAGAGGGTCAGTGCTGAGGGAGTGCCGCACTGTCAGAGGGTCAGTGCTGAGGGAGTGCCGCACTGTCAGAGGGTCAGTGCTGAGGGAGTGCCGCACTGTCAGAGGGTCAGGGCTGAGGGAGTGCCGCACTGTCAGAGGGTCAGTGCTGAGGGAGTGCCGCACTGTCAGAGGGTCAGTGCTGAGGGAGTGCCGCACTGTCAGAGAGTCAGTGCTGAGGGAGTGCCGCACTGTCAGAGGGTCAGTGCTGAGGGAGTGCCGCACTGTCAGAGGGTCAGTGCTGAGGGAGTGCCGCACTGTCAGAGGGTCAGTACTGAGGGAGTGCCGCACTGTCTGTGGTGTCGATTTTCAGCTGAGAAGTTAAACCAAGACGGCTCCTGCTCCCTCAGGTGAATAAAGATTAGATAATGTGAGTGTACGAGAAGTTTCCCTCTGCCAGTTTTCATCTCAGAGTTGGCATTAATAAAGAATGATGATCAGGTTGTTAACACACGGCAGCTTGCTGTGCACACATTAGTCACTACCTACCCTACATTATAACAGCGATGACACTTCACAAGTTCTTTGTTGTCTGGAACACATTGGGATTTCCTGCAGTGTGGATGGTACTAGAAGAATTGCTGTTGATTCTTTTCTTCTTTCAGAGAATGGTCTCAAAGAGACAGCGAGAGAAGTGAAGAAAGTTAAGAGCTTAGCACCTCAACATCTGGAAACCCAGTCATCAAGAGGGTGGGAATGAGGATGGGGATGAAGGACAGGCAAGACTGAAGGAGGTTACAGAAAGAGCGAGGGTTGTAGGGGCTGGAGGAGGGGTGGTTGTGTGTTTGTACAGTCACAGTGTACATTGTCAGTGTGCAAATTCCCTGATGGAGCAGTGGGACACAGTGTAGATTGTGAGTGTGTGAATTCCCTGATGGAGCAGTGGGACACGGTGTAGATTGTGAGTGTGTGAATTCCCTGATGGAGCAGTGGTACGCAGTGTAGATTGTGAGTGTGTGAATTCCCTGATGGAGCAGTGGGACACGGTGTAGATTGTGAGTGTGTGAATTCCGTGATGGAGCAGTGGTACACAGTGTAGATTGTGAGTGTGTGAATTCCGTGATGGAGCAGTGGTACACAGTGTAGATTGTGAGTGTGTGAATTCCCTGATGGAGCAGTGGGACACGGTGTAGATTGTGAGTGTGTGAATTCCCAGATGGAGCAGTGGTACACAGTGTAGATTGTGAGTGTGTGAATTCCCAGATGGAGCAGTGGTACACGGTGTAGATTGTGAGTGTGTGAATTCCCTGATGGAGCAGTGGGACACAGTGTAGATTGTGAGTGTGTGAATTCCCTGATGAGCAGTGGTACACGGTGTAGATTGTGTGTGGTGAATTCCCTGATGGAGCAGTGGACACGGTGTAGATTGTGAGTGTGTGAATTCCGTGATGGAGCAGTGGGACACAGTGTAGATTGTGTGTGTGTGAATTCCCAGATGGAGCAGTGGTACACGGTGTAGATTGTGAGTGTGTGAATCCGATGGAGCAGTGGTACACAGTGTAGATTGTGAGTGTGTGAATTCCCAGATGGAGCAGTGGTACACGGTGTAGATGTGAGTGTGTGAATTCCCTGATGGAGCAGTGGGACACGGTGTAGATTGTGTGTGTGTGAATTCCCTGATGGAGCAGTGGGACACGGTGTAGATTGTGTGTGTGTGAATTCCCAGATGGAGCAGTGGTACACAGTGTAGATTGTGAGTGTGTGAATTCCCTGATGGAGCAGTGGGACACGGTGTAGATTGTGAGTGTGTGAATTCCCTGATGGAGCAGTGGGACACGGTGTAGATTGTGTGTGTGTGAATTCCCTGATGGAGCAGTGGTACACAGTGTAGATTGTGAGTGTGTGAATTCCCTGATGGAGCAGTGTACACGGTGTAGATTGTGTGTGTGTGAATTCCCAGATGGAGCAGTGGGACACGGTGTAGATTGTGTGTGTGTGAATTCCCTGATGGAGCAGTGGGACACGGTGTAGATTGTGTGTGTGTGAATTCCCTGATGGAGCAGTGGGACACGGTGTAGATTGTGTGTGTGTGAATTCCCTGATGGAGCAGTGGTACACGGTGTAGATTGTGAGTGTGTGAATTCCCTGATGGAGCAGTGGGATACGGTGAGGAAGTGTGTGCTGGATTGATGGTGGACTGGATGTTAGTGTTTGGATTGAGCTGATGTTTATGAAATGCGGAGGATGGGTGGGGTGGCCCGGCCAGGGAATGGGAATAGTTTGAAAGGGTTGTTCCTGTCTTGGACTGAAGCCATTGCTTCCTCAGTGCAGAATGTTTACCAACCTCGCGGAGCAGAGTGAGCTGCTTAACCGGTTTACTGAGTTCACTTAGCACATGGTCTCTGTGGGAACTTTTGTTATAAAAGCACATTGTCAGCACAGAGCTGAACTGTGGCTCTGGGAGTCTCTCAACTGTAAGGCTCGAGTCAACCCAGGCACTGTCAGTGTCGTACTGAGGGAATGCTGCACAGTCTTGCTACCCCTTCCTGAGACAGTAGAGCCTCTCTGGGTGGAGGCGAATGTGGCGTCAGAAGAAGGTTCTCCCTGGTACCCAACCTTACACAAAACTCACTGAAATCACGTTGTCGACTGTGGGATCTTGCTGTGTCCAAGTTGAACGCTGCTTTTGCAATATTACAGCAAATACTCTACCCCAGGAAGTAGTGGTGGCCATACGAAGAATGAATTTCCCATTCAGGGAGGGAGGAATGGTTCTGAGACCAGTGAGTTAAACTGAATTGCTTCGCAAGTACAATTATGAGGGGGCAAGGGAGGGAGGCATGAGGACAGATTTGGCTCAAGTGAACTGGCTAATTGGTTTGAGGGGAAGGCGGTAGATAGGCACCAGTAGACAATGTAAGGAGATACTTCAGAATACTCAAGAGAGATTTATTCCAATGAGGGAGAAAACCATGCATGGCTAAATAAGGAAATTGAAAATTGTATTGAATTAAATATTGAATCGAATGGAATTCCCAAAAGTTGCAGGCAGATCCAAGAAGAAGTTAAGAAGGAAAATGGCATTTCTTGCAAAGGAATTGGAGTTTAAAAATCGGGAAATTTTGCTGGAATTGAACAGGATGTTGATGAGACCTCACCTGGAATACTGTATACAGTTTTGATCTCCTTATCTGTAGTAACATTGGAGGCAGTCCAACATTATCACCAAGCTACTTCCTGGGTCGAAGAGGTTGTTCTATCAAGAGAGATTAAATACTCTGTGTCTGAATTTCTTGAAATTTAGATGAGAGAGGAGTGACCTTATTCAAACATAAAACCCTGAGGGGACTTGACAGGGCAGATGGTAAGATGTTTTCACTTGGGGGAAAGTCTTGAATAAAAGAACATAGGTACAAGATAAAGAGCCAATCATACAAAACTGAGATGTGTGGAAATTTCTTCTTACAGAGGGTGGTGAATCTCAGACTGTGGTGGAGGCTGGATCATTAGACATATTCAATGTGGAGGTTGAATATTTCCTCAACATGAGGAAACCCACGCAAACATGGGGAGAATGTGCGGACTCTGCACAGACAGTGACCCAATCGAACCCTGGTGCCTGGCACTGAGGTGGCAATGCTAACCACTGTGTCACCATGCCACCCTGTGCCAGCATGCCGTAGTAACAGTGGCCGGATTGTGAATCGCCAATGTACCAGGGAAGTGCTGAGCATGGTAGCTCGTAGACAAATTGTGCTTTAACATTTGCTTCCAAGGTCAAAAAGAGTTGGTGTCTCAGTCTTAGCATTTCTACCTGGATGCAAAACCCATTTACATTGCCGTGTAGATGAATTCTGAGGGGAGAAGGGTGTAATATCCTAGTTAAGTTCAGTCCGCCAGAAGAGGGAGAACAGTTGTAGATTCACCAAAAGGCTTCTTCCTACTTCAGAATGGACCCATCTCGCAGTAAGTTGATCTTTCTCTACACCCTAGCTATGACTGTAACATTACATTCTACACCCTCTTCTTTCCTTCTCCCCTGTGTGCTCTATGAACAGTATGTTTTATCTGTACAGCGTGCAAGAAACAATACTTTTCACTGTATACTAACACAAGTGAAAATAGTAAATGAAATAATTTGTATCTGGTAGGCTGGCTGTTTTGGGATGTTATGGAAGGTGCTATAGGAATGCACAACGCTGCTATTTAAGAGGGATGTGGGATTCCCCTCCCCTAATGCTTAACGGACAGTGAGTGGTTGGCTTTTTCTTTCGTCGGGGAGAGAGCAATCAGGAAGGCTCGCGTACCGTTTCCCGCTCTGTGACAATGCAATGTTCACGTGTAACTTTACGAGACTGCTAAACTCCTCTCTCTGGTTTGATTTAAGTGTGTGTTTCCACTGACCCCTGGTGCAGATGCTAAAATTGTCACCAACAGAGCTGCCACGTCTTTCACTTTCGACAAATGCACAGCGAGGTGAGTGGGGTCACCCACCCCTGGTCCAGGCCACCCACTGTGAAGAGTTTGAGTCGAGAGTTAACTCTCTGGCGATCTCCCCCCTGTTCAGTGTGCGGGGGTAAGAGGACTAACAGCACCTCCTTCAGCTCCGCGGACTCTACGATAGTCTGTCATCCCAGACTAGTCCCTCCGCACTCTCCCTCCACCTTGCAGGTAAAAGCTTTGAAGTTATTTATTTAATAGTTCCACACGTAGGCTTACATTAGCACTACAGTGAAGTTACAGTGAAAATCCCCTAGTCGCCACGCTCCGGCACCTGTTCGGGTACATTGAGAGAGAATTTAACACGGCCAATGCACCCTAACCAGCACATCTTTCGGAGGAAACCCACACAGACACAGGGAGAATGTGCCCAGACTGTGACCCAGATCAGGAATCGAATCCGGGTCCCTGGCGCTGTGCCACCGTGATAGAGATGCTCTTCCACTGGAACCTGGAGACGTCCTGAATCTCCCCAAGTCACAACGCTCCACCATTTAAACCTCGTGAGACTCCATTCAGAGGTGGAGGAGCCTCCCAAGCAGGGGATTGGGAGTGCCTGAGATCCAGCTCTCTAATTCTCCACACATGTCTCTACAATCTGCTGAATTGTAATCTGAGTGAACCTTTCAGTGACTCAGTGGGCGGAAATGTCTGAATCAGAAGGTGATGAACTCAAAGTCTTTACCAGAGAATGTGTAAAAATATCCAACAACTTCTTTGTTTATTCAAATTTAAACTTTGCCTCCGTCTCCTTTTTGTTCCTCCTCTTGTAGCTGAGCTCCGCAAGTTACTGGGGGTTGGGGTTGGCTGGATTCAACTGGCCAAACCTGAGCCATCCACCATTCCCTTCCTTGAGCCTCATAGTTAGGACTGAACACCAACCTGGGCTGCTGTTACCCGGGGAACGGTAGGCCCGAGGCAGATATTGAACCTTACAGTCGGGACAGAACACCAACCTGGGCTGCTGTTACCCGGGGAACGGTAGGCCCGAGGCAGATATTGAACCTTACAGTCGGGACAGAACATCAACTTGGGCTGCTGTTACCCGGGGAACGGTAGGCCCGAGGCAGATATTGAACCTTACAGTCGGGACAGAACATCAACTTGGGCTGCTGTTACCCGGGGAACGGTAGGCCTAAAGGTGGATATTGAGCCTTGCAGTTGGGACAGATCACCAATCTAGGCTGCTGTTACCCGGGAAACGGTAGGCCCAGAGGTGGATATTGAGCCTCATAATTGGGACTGAACCCAGACCCAGCCCTGCTGCTGTTACCTGGGGAACAGTAGGCCTGGAGACAGATGTTGAGCCTTGGAGTCAGCGCTGGTGGATCCTGTGCCAACAATCCTTATAGTTATAAAGAGCTGTAGGGATTTACTCAGAGTATCTGTTAGCGTCTTCATGGCAACAATAACACTTGACTGTAAATTTTGTTTGTAGGGAAGGTAGTGCTAAGAAGCTTGATGGTGGCACTGACACGCAGCAAAGCTACGGTCCGAGGTAATAATTTGTCATCTGATCAATCAGAACCCCATCATTCCAGGGGAGTGATTATGATTGATTCATCAGCCTGGCCAAATGATAGATTGATTAGTCAGCCTGACCCAGGCCTGACCTGATGGTGGATTGATTAGTCAGCCTGGACTAGGCCTGACCTGATGGTGAATTGATTAGTCAGCCTGACCCAGGCCTGACCTGATGGTGAATTGATTAGTCAGCCTGACCCAGGCCTGACCTGATGGTGGATTGATTGATTGTTAAGCCTGGCCTTTGGAAGGATAGAAAGGTGATCTTGTCTCTTGGGGTTGAGATTCCATTTGTTTGCCTCCAGATAACTCATTCTCAAACTGTACCAGGTGTCCACAAAGCTGATGGAGACCAAGACCAGCTCACCAAGGAATATATTAGTAAAATCTGGAGGCTGAAAGGTTGGCCTGGGCTTGTTTTCACACAGAGACAGGCAAACCCTTGATGCTGCTACTCTCTCAGGCCCTGACAGGGGGAGGGAGGCAGGGGTTGGTGGTGAGAGTAAGGGAGGGAGAGTCCCACTCATTTGCCCCACTGGACTGAGGAGGGAAGGAGACCTGTTGCACCTTCTTCTCCATTGGTATAAGAGCAAGAATGGTCATCCCAGAGCCACAAGGGGTCCTGAATCAGGGCATCGGGCCTGCTCAGCACAGCGAGCACCCACATGCCTGAAGGACGGACTGACTCAATCTCCGGTCTGCAGGATATCAGCACGGAAGTGAGGCCTCGTCCACCCAAATAGGGCGGCAGTACAGAGAGCTCTGACATATCTGATTAAATGGAGGGTTTGTTGTAGGAGGAGTGTTGGGTCTGTACTCGATGGAGTTTAGAATGATGAGGGGGGGGGGTGGATCTTATTGAAATTTACAGAATACTGAGAGACCTGGATAGAGTGGGTGTGGAGAGGATGGTCCCACTTGCGGGAGAGACTAGGATCCAAGGGTACAACCTCCGAGATTCCTTTAGAACCGAGATGAGGAGGAATTTCTTCAGATGGTGAATCCGTGGAACTCATTGCCACAGGGGCCGGGTCATTGAGACAGAGATAGACAGGTTCTTGTTCAATAATGGGATCGAGGGTTACGGGAGGAGGTGGGAGAAAGGGGATGAGAAATTTACCAGCCCAATCGATGGGTCAAATGGCCTAATTCTGCTCCGATATCGTATGGCCTTACGGAAAGCTGGTTAGCAGACAGGAAGCAAAGAGTCGGACTAAGTAAGTCTTTGGTGAGGCAGTGGAGTTGCACAGGGTTCTGTGCTAAGACCACAAGTATTCACGTTATATATTAATGATTTGGAAGAGGGAAGTGAATGTATTATCTCCAAATTTGCGGACGATGCAAAGTTTGAGAATCGTATCAGCCACGATTGAGCAGATTGTCTGGGCCGAAAATGGCCAAATCCCCTTCTCTATCTCAAATCAGCAAACTACTAATCGGATCCTGTCTAGCTGCCGAGTTTCTGTGCTGGTTTGGGTGCCAGGTCTGTTGATTTGGAAGAGTTAGTCTCCTGATTTATGAGGTAATGCCGACAATATGTGTTGGAAAAGTCCCCTGACCTCTCCCGGCGCGGCCCCTGAGGGGATCAGATCTTAAACCCGGGCCTTGTGTGTTAGCTCTGTTTGGATGTCACTAATTGGACAACAGGATGTGTTTCTCACCGGCCCTTTCTCACTCGAGTAGCGTGACCTGCGCGCGGTCCCGTTGCGGGGGCTTGCTTTGGGCGGATTTGGTTGGCGACGTTGGCAGGGTGACGCAGTGTGGCGGTAGCCTCCGCTGCTGGAACGATAATCCGAGGATTGAGAGGTTAGTCCCCACCGTGCAGGGGCCAGCGTTCCGAATCTGGGAATGCGGGCTGGGTCTCGGTCGGAGTGGCTGCTCCCATCTGGAATGCCGGCAGTCTGTCAGGAAGGGAAATCCATCATCCTTACCTGGTCTGGACCTGCACGCCCCCACTGGAGACCAGCTAGTAAGTCCCTCAGTTATAACAACATGGGAATTAGGGGGCGGAAGTGGGCAAATTCAGACCTTCGAGCCTGTCCTACCAGTCAATCAGATCATGGCTGATCTCTCCCTGGTATCTGTCCCCCATAATCCCTCTTTCCCTTTTTATTAGAAATATATCTACCTTCTTCTTGAAACCATTCAATGATTCAGATCCCACTGCGCTATGGAGCAGTGAGTTCCACAAATTCACCATCCCTCTGTGAGAAGTCGCTCCTCCTCAGCTCAGTTTTAAACCTACCGCCTCTCACCCTGTACCCTGTCACCTCCTGTTCTAAATTACCCCATAAGGAACTACAAAGGGTTGTGAACGTAGCCCCATCCATCTCTCAAACCAGCCTCCCATCCACTGACTCTGTCCACACTTCTCGCTGCCTCGGGGAAAAGCAGCCGGTATAATTAAGGACCCCCCCCCACGCACCCCGGACATTCTCTCTTCCACCTTCTTCCGTCAGGAAAGAGATACAAAAGTCTGAGGTCACGCACCGACCGACTCAAGAACAGCTTCTTCCCTGCTGCTATCAGACTTTTGAATGGACCTACCTCCCATTAAGTTGATCTTTCTCCACACCCTAGCTAGGACACTCCATTCTCTCCTTTCAATCCCTAGAAAGGAGGCCATTCAGTTCATTTAGTCTGCATCAACGGCAATCCCACTCAGACTTTATTCCCATGCATTTATCTTGCTAATCCCTTAACGTTACTTTAGCACGGCCAATACACCTAACCCTCACATCTTTGGACTGTGGGAGGAAACCAGAGCGCTCGGAGGAAACCCCCGCAGACACGAGGAGAATGTGCAGACTCCACACCGGCAGTGATCCGAGCCGGGAATCGAACCCGGGTCCCTGGAGCTATGACACAGCAATGTTCACCGTTGCCCTGCCCCCACATTGAGTGAGTTGAGGCGAATAGTGCGGATATACCTATGGGGAGAGAGGAGTGCAAAACTAAAGTGACAGGGTGGTGAAGAGGAGATGGGGAAGGGTGGTGGGGTGGGAGGGGAGTTGGGGCTGGGGTGTCGAGTGGGGTGGTGTGGGTTGGAGTAGGTAGGGAGTGTGGCGGGGTGAGTGGATGGTTGAGGGATGGAGAGGTAAGGGGTACAGATATTTAGCGGATGGTGATGGGAAGTGAAATGTTTTGGGGGGGAGGTTTTGGAGGTTGTGGATGGGGGGGTGTGGGATGGGAGTTTTTGAAGTTAGGTGTGGGGTGAGGTGGGGACTATGGGTGGGATGGGGGAATGTAGGATGGGTGGTTATGGGGTGGGGAGGTGGGGGAGTTTGGGTTGGGGTGGGTTGTTTGGGATGTGGGGTGGGTATTGGGGTTTTAGAGTGATGTGTTTGAGGTGCGGGTGTGAGTGTTTGGGGTGAGAGGGTTTGGGATGAGGAGTGTGCGGTGGGTGTTGGGGGTTTGGGATGGGGGGTGTGCAGTGGGTGTTGGGGGCTTGGGATGGGTGTTGCGGAGTGTTTGGGGTGGGTGGTTGTGGGGGTTGGGAAGTGGAGTGGGTGAAAGGTTTGGAGTGGGGGGTGTGGGGTGAGTGTTGGGGGTTTGGAGTGGGGGGTGTGGGGTTTTGGGCTGGAGGTTTGGGGAGAGGGAGGGTGGTGAGTGTTGGGGGGTTTGGGGTGGGGGGTTGGGGTAGGTGGTGGGAAATGTGGGGGGGTGGGGAGTTTTGGGTGTTGGGGGGTTTGGGGTGGGGCATTGTGGGGTTTGGGGTGGGAGGAGAGTGGTGAGTGTTGGGGAGTTTGTGGTGGGGTGTGTAGGGGGGTTTGGGATGGGTGTTGTGGGGTGTTTGGGTGGGTGTGGGAACGGGGGAGGGTGGTGGATGTTGGGGAGGATAGTGGGGTTGAGGGGTGTTTGGGGTGTTCAGGGTGAGGGGTGTGTGGTGGGTGTGGGGAGGGGGGAGGGTGGAGGGTGGTGGGTGGGGGGGTGTTTTTGGTGGGGTGTGGGGAGGGGGGGAGGGTGGTGGGTGTTGGGGGGTTTGGAGTGGGATGTGTGGGGAGGGTGTGTGCTGGGTGTGGGGAGGGGGGAGGGTGGTGGGTGTTGGGGGGTTTGGGAGGGTGGTGGGTGTTGGGGGGGTTTTCTGGGGGTGTGGGAGGGGGGATGGGTGTTGGGGGTTTGGAGAGGGGGAGGGTGGTGGGTGTTGGGGGGTTTCTGGAGGGTGTGGGGGGGGGGGTGGTGGGTGTTGGGGGGTTTGGAGTGTGTGTGGGAGGGGTGTGTGGGGTGTGGGGGAGGGGGGAGGGTGGTGGGTGTGGGGGTTGGGGGAGGGTGTGGGGAGGGGGAAGGGTGGTGGGTGTTGGGAGGTTTGGGGAGGGGGTGGGTGTTGGGAGGTTTGGGGAGGGGGAAGGGTGGTGAGTGTGGGAGGTTTGGGGAGGGGGAGGGTGGTGGGTGTTGGGAGGTTTGGGAGGGGGAAGGGTGGTGGGTGTTGGGGGGTGTGGGGAGGGGGGAGGTGGTGGAAGCCGGGGACAGGACGGGGGAAGGCGGTGTGGACTCTGGCCACCAGCAGTGAGCTGCGCCCTGGTCTGTAAAACACCAGCGGTTTCTCTCTGATTGGCGATGGTGTAACAGGGGCGGCGATGGAGAATTTACTGTACTAACTCCTCGCTGTGTTAGAGCAGGCCGGCTGCGGGCCTGTGAAACATCTCCATATCCAAAAACGCTTTCTCCGTCCAAATTCCAAACAGGAGGGCTTTCCCTGAAGGAAACCATGTGCTGACACGGACTTTTCCTCGGCCATTGTTAATTCCAGCTGCGCGCAGATGGCAAGCTTTGTAGACATTATCTAATATCACAACCTCTGCCAGTCTCCTGCCTCACTCGCTGAAATAAATCAACACATTGAGGTGAGTGAAGGGAGCTTGGCCTCTCTCTCTCTCTCTCCCTCCCAGTGCCCTCCCTTACCACCTGGGCAACACTTCCAAACACCCTGGGGTTGCCCTCTGTGGGCTTAAAGCTTTTCTCCGGGAATAGGCAGGCTAGGCTTCTGCAAATGTAGAACAAGATGGAATATTGCACACGCCAAGTAACGCTGCCAACACAAACTGGCTGCCTTCCACCTGGAGGGAGCTGAGATGGAGTTAACCCTCTCGTTACACTTTTATCTGTAGGAGAAGCAGGAATGCCAGCTTTGCGAGGTCCTCCCTGGAGAGATTGCCTTGGTGACAGACGTTTCTCCAGCAGGGCTGTCCTTGGGGATAGTCCCGACTAACACAGTCTAGGCCACCTCTTTGATTCTTTTCTGCTGTTTGACTTGTCCCAAGATAATCCAGTAACCAGTTAACAATGACAACGTGGTGTCTTAATGCAGTAGGGGAGGCGATGGCCTGGTGGTATTATCGCTAGACTATTAATCCAGAAACTCAGCTAATGTTCTGGGGACCCGGGTTCGAATCCCGCCGCGGCAGATGGTGGAATTTGTGATGCAGTAAAAAAAAAAATCTGGAATTAAAAATCTACTAATGACAAAGAACAAAACAGCACGGGAAACAGGCCCTTGTGAGTGAGCGGGTAAATGATGCAGTATGTTGTGCACAAATGTGAGGTTATCCACTCTGGTAGCAAGAACAAGAAGCCCTGAGGGGCTGTATATCGGGGTAGGGGCGTGTGCAAGTGGGACCTGGGTGTCACTGAAGATAAGTGTGCAGGTACAGCAGGCGGTAAAGAAGACAAATTGTACGCTAACCTTCACCGTGAAAAATTACAAAAAGTACAGGAGTAGAGACGTTGCAGTTATACAGGGCCTTGGTGAGGCCACACCTGGAGTATTGTGTACAGCTTTGGTCCCCTTATCCGAGGAAGGATGTCCTTGTTATAGAGGGATCTCAGCAAAGGTTTATCAGGCTGATTCCTGGGATGGCAGGTCTGTCACATGAGGAGAGATTGAGTCGGATCGTATTCACTCCCACAGAAAATAGTTGAGGCCAGAACGTTGTTTGTTTCTAAGAACGTGCGGGAGGGGGAATGGCAGTGGGGAGGTGCTGGGGGATGGAGGGTGGCATCACTGGCAGGACTGTACAATCCCAATAACGGTATGGACTGGAAAATATGAGCCAGTGGTTTGAAGGGGCTTTCTCCTGAGCTGCATCGTTCTGTGGCGGAAAGGAGTGAACAATTCCCTGAGGACGTGGAGTGCTGTGAAATGCAGATCAAAAACTTCTCACAATCCCCTTGGACGTCACTACGTCACACTGCAGAACAAACTGACCAGTAACTGCTTTCACTCACTGTAAAATTGGGTGATCAATAGTTTGATTTGATTTATTGTCACACGGGTCGGGATACAGTGAAAAGTATTGTGTGCGTATCATTCAGACCACCCAGACAAAGCATACCATTCATAGAGAAGGAAAGGAGAGAGTGCAGACTGTGGCGTTACAGCCATAGCTAGGGTGTAGAGAAAGATCAACTTAATATAAGCTGGGTCCATTCAAAAGTCTGGCGGCAGCAGAGAAGAAGCTGTCCCTGAGTCGGTTCGTACACGACCCCCGATTTTTGTAGCTTCTTCCCAGCGGAAGAAGGAATATCCGGGGTGCGTGGGTTCCTTAATTAGGCTGGGCTGCTTTTCCGAGGCAGTGGGAAGTGTGGACAGAGTCAATGCACGGGAGGCTGGTTTACGTGATGGACTGGGCTTCATTCACAAATGATGAGCAGGAATTTAAAGCTCTTTTAAGAGTCCTCCACGCCTGTTTGAGCATAACTGGTTCTCCTGGATATTTAACAGTGCGCAGTTGAGGTGTAACTGGCCATTTGCTGTAGCTTCTTCACACTGTTAATATCCTGATGTAGCAGCAAGTTGTTGTGTAGTGTTAGGGCTCCTCCTGGTGGAAACCCTGTCAAGTGCTCCTGTTCTTCCTGCTGGTGTCTGTGTCACCTCCGGCTGTTAGCTGGTCACATTCTGTTATGTTGGAGCTGTATAAGGTGTTGGTGAGGCCACAGTTGGAGTACTGTGTACGGTTTGGTCTCCTTATTTGAGAAAGAATATACCCATACTGGAGGGGGTGCAGAGGAGATTAATTCTGGAGTAGAGAGGGTTGGCTTACGAGGAGAGACTGGGTAGGCTCGGGGCTATACTCATTGGAATTCAGAAGAATGAGGCGTGATCTTGCGGACGGTGGGAGGAAACTGGAGCATCTGGAGGGAACCCACGCAGACATGGGGAGAATGTGCAGACTCCGCACAGACGGTGACCCCAAGCCAGGAATCGAACCCAGGTCCCTGGTGCTACGAGATAGCGGTGCTAACCATTGTGCCACTGTAGCACTGCTGCTCATTTGCTAGTATCCGGTGGGCCTGTCCAAAGTCCCGATGTTGTGTTGCAAGTAACATGCGTGGCACGTAGGAACCAGAAAATTGAGTTCCTCCATTGAGCAAGAATCTAACCATCTCCCCTTGGCTTTGAACAACGTTACCATTGCTGAACCCTCCTCGCTATCAGCATCCCGGCGGTGTAACCCAACTGAAACCCAACTGGATCAAACAGTGGCCATCAAAGCAGATCTGAGAGTTCTCACCTCCTGTTTGTCTACCAGGATTTAAGTCAGGATTGTAATGAAATGCCCTCCGTGGCCAGAGTTTTACCATCCCGTGGGAATCGGAGCAGACGAGGGGCTGAACATGGAAAGATCTCTGGACGATTGTGGGGGGGGGGTGGATATTAAAGTTTTGGGATGAGCGAGACCGTAAAGTCCCACCCCATTTGTCTGAACGAGTCCCCTTTCCAAACCCCCTGCCACTTGGAAGAACAAGAGCAGAAGGTACGTGAGACCACCCACCATTGTGTTAAAACGCTCTGTTTGATTATGTGAGTCTGCTTACAATTTACGCTCACTGTGCTTGACTAGTTGGGCACTCGGAGCAAAATTATTGTTGGTCTATCTTCACACCCAGGTGTTGCTCTTTCACCCTTTGGGGAATAGTGCGGAGGGGGTGTGGGGAGGGGGAATGATTTCCATGCTGATTACCAGCCCATTAAACACTCCTGTGGCCAACAAATCCTGACGCAGAACTTCTGGTCCCGCAATATGGGGGGTTGGGGAGGGGCTACAGCTGCATCACAAGGGCCTCCCTGGAGGAAAGCAAACACAGCACAGGAAGAGGTGGAAGATGGAGTTGAAATATGGAGCAGACGTTTTAACACACTGTCATCTCTGTGTAGATCTGAGATAGAAGCTACACGATAGAGGCACGATAGCACAGTGGTTGGCACTGCTGCTTCACAGCTGCAGGGACCTGGGTTCAATTCCTGGCTTGGGTCACTGTCCGTGTGGAGTTTGCACATTCTCCCCGTGTCTGCGTGGGTTTTTTCCGGGTGTTCTGGTTTCCTCCCAAAGATGTGCAGGTTAGGGTGATTGGCCATGTTAAAATTGCCCCTTGGTTTACTAGGATGCTTAGGTTAGAGGGATTAGCAGTTAGGATATGGGGGGTAGGCCTGGGTGGGATTGTGGTCAGTGCAGACTCGATGGGCAGAGGGCCTCTTTCTGCACTGTAGGGATTCTATGATACACACGGGAATGATAGAGAAAAGTTTAAATCCGCAGACTCCTTCTTTTCACCAAGGAAGTACCTCTGCTGTGCGATCAATGTTTCCTGTTCTCAGAGCTATTTGTTGGCTGTGGGAGGTGGTAGTGTAGTGGGCTGGTAATCCAGAGCCTCAGGGAACTGTTCTAGGGACCTGGGTTCAAATCCCACCCAGCCAAATGGTGAAATTTGAATAAAAATCTGGAATGAAACCATTGCTGATTGTCATTTTAAAAGAAAAAGTCTTGTTCACTTGGGTGACACAGTGGGTGAGCTTTGCTGCCTCACAGAGTCAGGGAGCTGGGTTCGATTCCTGGTTGGGTTACCGTTGGAATTTACACGTTCTTCCTGTGTCTGCGTGGGTTTCCTCTGGGTGCTCCAGTTTCCTCCCACAATGCTGGTTAGGTATATTGGCCATGCTAAATTCTCCCTCAGTGTACCCGAACAGGCACCAGAGTGTGGCAACTAATGAATTTTCACAGTAACTTCATTGCAGTGTTAGTGTAAATCTGGTGAGCTGGTGCGGTAATAATAATCTCTTCCCCAATGTCAACAAAACAACAGAGATTGTCATTGATTTCAGAAAACGAGAACATAGCCCTGTCCACATCAACTGGGACAAAGTAGAAATGGTCATGAGTTTCAAGTTTTTCAGTGTCCAGATCCTGTCCTGTCCTGGTCTTCCCCCACACCGACACTATAGTTAAGAAAGCCCACCATTCATAAAAAAGGAGAGTTGGGGTGCAGAGGACGATCAACTTAATGCAAGGTAGGTTCATTCAAAAGTCTGATAGCAGCAAGGAAGAAGCTGTTCTTGAATTGGTTGGTACATGAGCTCAGACTTTTGCATAGAACATAGAACATTACAGCAAGAACAGGCCCTTTGGCCTTCGATGTTGTGCCGACCAATATAAAAAGCAATGACCCTCCAAACTAAACCATTCCCTTCTCTTCCATAAACTTATCAACTATCCTCTTAAACGCCACCAAACTTGGCGCATCTACAACTGCTGCAGGCAGGGCATTCCACTCCCTAACCACCCTTTGGGTAAAGAACCTACCTCTGATATCCGTCATATAACTATCACCCCTTAATTTAAAGCTGTGTCCCCTCGTGCTAGCTTTCTCCATCCTAGGAAAAAGGGCTATCACTGTCCACCCTATCTAAACCTCTAATCATCTTATATGTTTCGATTAGGTCCCCTCTTAGCCGCCTCCTTTCTAACGAAAACAACCTCAAATCCCTCAGCCTCTCTTCATAAGACCTGCCCTCCATACCAGGCAACATCCTGGTAAACCTCCTCTGTACCCTCTCCAATGCCTCCACATCTTTCTTATAATGTGGGGACCAGAACTGCACACAATACTCCAAGTGCGGCCGCACTAGAGTTTTGTACAGTTGCAACATGACGTTGCGGCTCCGAAATTCAATCCCCCTACCAATAAAAGCTAAGACTCCATATGCCTTCTTAACAACCTTATCGACTTGACTGCCTACTTTCAGGGATCTATGCACATACACACCAAGATCCCTCTGTTCATCAACACTATTAAGAATCCTACCATTAGCCCTATACTCTACACATTTATTATTCCTGCCAAAGTGCATTACATCACACTTTTCCACATTAAACTCCATTTGCCACCTCTCGGCCCAGCTCTGCAACTTGTCCAAGTCTCTCTGCAAACTATAACACCCCTCTTCACTATCTACCACTCCACCGACTTTAGTGTCATCTGCAAATTTACTAATCCATCCTTCAATACCCTCATCCAGATCATTTATAAAAATTACAAACAGCAGGGGCCCCAAAACAGACCCCTGAGGCACACCACTCGTCACCGAAGTCCACGATGAATATCTCCCATCAACCACCACCCTCTGTCTTCTATCTGCCAGCCAATTCCTAATCCAATTGGCTAAATCACCCTCTATCCCATACATCTGCATTTTCTGCAGAAGTCTTCCATGGGCCACCTTATCAAACGCCTTACTAAAGTCCATATATACCACATCAACCGCCTTACCCCCATCCACCTCCTTTGTCACTTTTTCAAAAAACTCAATGAGGTTAGTAAGGCACGACCTACCCTTCACAAAACCATGCTGACTATCACCAATCAATTCATTACTCTCTAAATAACTATAAATCCTATCCCTAATTATTCTCTCCAACACTTTGCCCACCACAGAAGTAAGACTCACTGGCCTATAATTCCCTGGAAGGTCTCTCTTCCCCCTCTTGAACAACGGGACCACATTCGCTATCCTCCAGTCCTCCGGAACCACACCCGTAACCAACGACGACCTGAAGATCAGAGCCAGAGCTCTGCAATCGCCTCTCTTGCCTCCCAGAGAATCCTAGGGTAAATCCCGTCCGGCCCAGGGGACTTATCCAACTTCAAACCCTTGAGAATATCTAGCACATCCTCCCTATCTACTACAATACTTCCCAATTTGCAACCCTGTACCTCAGTGCTCTCCACAACTACATTTCCAGCACTCTGCATGAATACCGAAGAGAAATATTTATTCAGTGCCTCTCCAATCTCTTCAGGCTCCACGCACAACTTCCCACTGCTGTCTATGACTGGCCCTAATCTTGTCCTAACCAATCTTCTATTCTTAACATATCTAAAGAAAGCTTTAGGATTCTCCTTAATCCTATCAGCCAAAGTCTTCTCGTGTCCTCTCTTAGCTCTCCTCAATTCATTCTTTAGCTCCCTCCTGGCTAATCTATAGCTATCCATTGCACTAACCGAGCCATCAAGCCTCATCCTGACATAAGCCTCCTTTTTCCTTTTAACCAGCAAATCAACTTTTTTCGTACACCAAGGTTCTCTTACTCGACCATTTCCTCCTCGCCTGACAGGGACATACTTATCAAGGACTCGCAGCAGCTGCTCCTTGAATAAGCTCCACATTCCAGATGTTCCCAGTCCCTGTAGTTTCCTAGTCCAATCTATGCACCCTAATTCTCTCCTGATGGCCTCATAATTACCCTTCCCCCAGCTATAACTACTGCCCCCAGCTTCATGCCTATCCCTATCCATCACTAAGGTGAACGTAACCGAATTGTGGTCACTATCACCAAAATGTTCACTAACTTCCAAGCCTAACACCTGGTCTGGCTCATTGCCCAGCACCAAATCCAATGTAGCCTCACCTCTAGTTGGCCTATCTACATACTGAGTCAAAAAACCTTCCTGCACACTTTGTACGAAAACTGACCCCTCTAACGAGCTAGAGCTATAGCTATTCCAATCAATATTAGTAAAGTTAAAGTCCCCATAACAATTACCCTATTACTTTCACTCCTGTCCAGAATCGACTTTGCAATCCTTTCCTCAACCTCTCTAGAACTTTTAGGAGGTCTATAAAAGACTCCCAACAGGGTGACCTCTCCTCTCCTGTTTCTAATCTCAGCCCATACTACCTCAACAGACAATTCCTCATCAAACTTCTTTTCGATCACCGTGATACAGTCTTTGACCAATAACGCCACTCCTCCCCCCCTTCTACCTCCTTCTCTACTCCGACTAAAGCATTTGTACCCCGGAACCTGCAACATCCATTCCTGTCCCTGCTCTACCCAAGTCTCTGAAATGGCCACAACATCGAAGTTCCAGGTACTGGTCCAAGCTGCAAGTTCCTCCCCCTTATTGCGAATACTCCTTGCATTAAAGTATACGCATTTCAAACCATGCCCTACCCCACCCGTACGCTGCTGTGTTTTACAGCTTTCCTCTATGACCCCCTTACTCTCATCCCTCTTAGCACCCCAACTACTCAGGATCCCACCCCCCCCGAATCAGTTTAAAGCCCCCTGCATAGCCTTAGCAAATTTTCCCCCCAAGATATTAGTTCCCCTCTGGTTCAGGTGTAGACCATCTCTCTTGTAGAGGTCCCACCTATCCCAGAATGAGTCCCAATTGTTCAGGAACCTGAACCCCTCCCTCCTGCACCATCCCCGCAGCCACGAGTTCAAACATTCCATCTCTCTATTCTTCTCTAAACTATCCCTTGGCACAGGCAAGAGTCCAGAGATAACCACTCTGCCAGTTTTGGCCCTAAGCTTCCACCCCAACTCCATAAATTTCTGTTTAATATCCCCTTCCCTCGTCCTTCCTATATCATGTGTCCCCACATGAACTATGACTTGGGGCTGACTCCCCTCTCCCTTAAGAATCTTAAAAACCCGCTCTGCGACATCCTGGACCCCAGCCCCTGGGAGGCAACACACCAGCCCTGAGTCCCGTTTATTACTATTTACTCTCCTATCTGTCCCCTTAACCATGGAGTCTCCTATAACTAGGTCTAATCTCTTATTCCCCCTACCCACCTGAGCATTCTCAGCAGGCTCACCCCCAGAGACCTGCTCCCTTTGGTCATCTCCAGTTGATTCTTCCTCAACTGTAGCCTCCAAGACAGAAAATTTGTTTTGGAGGGGAACAGCCCCAGGGGATTGTCTACCCGATTGCTTCTTACCCCTCCTCCTAATAGTTACCCAAGAATCACTTTTAGGAGTGACTATCTCTTTGTTACTCCTGCCAATATCCTCCTCAACCTCTCGAATTATCCTGAGTTCCTCTAATTCCAGCTCCAGCTCCTTAACACGATCCTCAAGGAGCTGCAGATGGGCACACTTCCTGCAGGTATAATCAGCAGGAACACTACTGGTGTCCCTCACCTCGTACATACTACAGGAGGTGCAACGTACTGCCTGCACTGCCATCCCTGATACTTTAATTTCCAGGAGAGAAAAAAAAAACTTCCCACACACTTTTATTATTAGGTTAGAGGAGGGGGGAGGGTGGGATACTCTACCTGTGTAGAGTATCGGGTTTCCTCTCTGGACCAATTTATAGAGTCAGAGAGAAAAACTACAACTACCGGCAGCCTCCTAATGACGACTTCCGGTTTCCAGTTAGTTTAAATAAAAAACGGCAAAAACTATCATCTTTTCCTAATGGAAAAAGGCCGAAGAGAAAATGTCCAGGGTGTGGCGGGTCCTTAATTATGCTGACAGCTTTGGTGAGGCAGCAGGAAGTGTAGACAGAGTCAATGGATGGGAGGCTGGTTTGTGTGATAGACTGGGCTTCATTCACAACCCTTGCGGTCTTGGGTAGAGCAGGAGCCCATACCAAGCTGTGATACGACCAGAAAGAATGCTTTCTATGGTGCATCTGTAAAAGTTGGTGAGTGTCATAGCTGACACTCCAAATTTCCTTAGCTTCCTGAGAAAGTAGAGGCGTTGGTGGGCTTTCTTGACTATAATGTCAGCATGGGGTGACCGGGACAGGTTGTTGGTGATCTGTACACCTATAGACTTGAAGCTCTCAACCCTTTCTACTTCGTTCCCATTGATATAGACATCAATGTTCTCCTTTATACTTCCTGAAGCCGATGACTTATCTCCTTTGTTGACGTTGAGGGAGTGATTATTATTAGCTCACCAGTTCACCGGATTCTCTCTCTCATTCCTGTACTCTGACTCATCATTATTTGAAATCTGACCCACTACGGTGGTGTCGTCAGCAAAGTCGAGTTGGAGGAGAATTTGGCCGCGCAGTCAAAGGTGTATAAGGAGTACAGTAACCTTTCCTCTTCCCCGCTCTTTAATAATTACTTACAGGTTTAAAGATTAACATGGGTTACAGTTTAAACTACAATGATCTCAGTAACACGATTACTACACAAGGTGACTGTGGACAAGCCAGTTCTGATTGGTTAAGACATTGCCATGGCGCCAGGGAACTATTGCTTCACTCTTTTTGTTTAATTCAGAATACTGGACATGTTCCTTTTCCCTGCAGAGGACAGAACCCTGTGTATGAATATACACACCTTCTAACAAACATAAACCATCCACATAGCTACCCTGACTGATTATCTTAAATTGGTTGTTGGTGAAATTTTGATTTTTTTTAAAATTATTGTCATATGCATTGGGATATAGTATTGTTTCTTCGTGTGCTCTATGCATAATCCAAAAGATGTGTTGGTTAGATGCATTGGCTATGCTAAATTTTTGCTCAGTGTATCCAAACAGATGCCAGAGTGTGGTGACTAGGGGATTTTCACAATAATTCAGTTGCAGTGTTAATATAAGCCTATTTGTGACAATAACAAACAAACCCAAAACTTAAACATACCGTTCACAGAGCACATACGGGGGAAGGGAAGGAGAGAGTGCAGAATGTAGTGTTACAGTCATAGCTAGGGCGTAGAGAAAGATCAAGTTAATGCGAGGTAGGTCCAATCAGTGCAGACAGACTCAATGTATGGGGAGGTTGGTTTGTGTGATGGAGTAGTTATGTTCACAACCCTTTGTAGTGTCTTGGACAGAGCAGAGCTGTGATGCATCCAGGTAGGATACTTCCTACAGTGAATCTGGAAAAAACTGGTGAGAGCCGTAGCGGACAAAATATCCCATGGGAACAAGAGTGAGGTAGCCAATTGGATTCAAGATTGGTGGCATAGTGGACAGTGAAGAAAGTTATCTCCGATCTCAGTGGGATCTTGATCAATTGGGCCAGTGGGCTGATGAATGGCAGATGGAGTTTAATTTAGATAAATGCGAGGTGATACATTTTGGTAAATTGAACCAGAGCAGGACTTACTCAGTCAATGGTACAGCATTGAGGAGAATTAAGAACAAAAAGATATAGAGGTTCATAGTTCCTTGAAAGTAGAGTCACAGGCGGGCAGGGTGGTGAAGAAGGCATTCAGCACGCTCGGTTTCATTGATCAGAACATTGAATACAGGAGTTGGGATGTCCTGTTGAAGCTGTGCAAGACATTGGTAAGACTTCACTTACAATACTGTGTACAGTTCTGGTCACTCTATTATGGAAAGGATATTATTAAATTAGAAAGAGTGCAGAAAAGATTTATTAGGATGCTACCGGGACTTGATGGATTGAGTTATAAGGAGAGGCTGAATAGACTGGGACTTTTTTCTCTGGAGTGTAGGAGGTTGAGGGGCGATCTTATAGAGTTCTATAAAATAATGAGGGGCGTAGATCAGCTAGATAGTCAACATCTTTTCCCAAAGGTCAGAGTCTAAAACTAGAGGGTATAAATTTAACGTGAGAGGGAAGAGATACAAAAGGATCCAGAGGGGCAAATTTTTCACACAGAGGGTAGTGAATGTCTGGAACAAGCTGCCAGAGGTAGTAGTAAAGGCAGTACAATTTTGTCTTTGAAAAAGCATTTAGACAGTTACATAGGTAAGATGGGTATAGAAGGATATGGGCCAAATGCAGGGAATTGGAATTAGCTTAATGGTAAAAACTGGGCAGCATGGACAAGTTGGGCTGAAGGGCCTGTTTCCATTCTGTAAACCTCTATGACTCTGCAATTGTCTAGCACGTGGAAAGCAGTGTTCTAACAGCAAGAAGCAAAATCATTTTAAACACAAATGCTTGGCCAAGAAAATTGACAAAATAAGTTTATACTGATGGCTACTAAAGAGGTCGCAGTAGACAAATCAAATGAAAAATTATACACAGATTGATTCAGTGAAGTTTATAAGAGACACCTAACACTAATTTAACTTTAATCAGATCATCTTCTAGCTGCCCAAATTCACATGATTCTACCAGCTGCATTACTACTGCCATGTACTGTTCACTAGGCTGATTTTCACTCTGAACTCTTGTGTTGAATACATATTGTTCATATGTAACATTCATTCTGGGTTCAAGTAGAGGCTATAGGTAGGATATTATGACTTTGCTTGAGCGAGGTTCATAAAATCCTGCCTCGAGGCTAATGAAGGATGTTGTTCAGTGAGCCTCGCACCCCCCCCCCCCACCGATTCTGGGGCGGGTGTCGTGGTAGTAAAATTTTGGCCTATAGGTTTGTGACTATTGCAATGATGACCACAGAGTGACAGTATCAAGCAAATAAGATATTGTCAGATGGACTTGCAACATAATGACCATCAGAGATCTGTGTGAAGTGGCTTAATATGGAGATCCAAAAACGAACCCCTTGAAAGTAAGCTTGAGGCTATACAATGGCATGATACTCATACCAAGAGGTCAAATATAGCCTGGCACCCCAATGCAACGGCAGGAAAATCCCAAGGATTTTTGCATGGTCCATGTCCCGCCCGGTATAATTCCCATGGCAGACAGGACGGGGAAATCCCAACCTGTGAGTGCAATACATCTGCAGTGATTGACTAGCAGAACAAAGAGTTGGCAATGCACGAGAATGGTGGGTGTAGAGCAGGTAATTTGGGTAACTCAGTCACACAGGATCGCGCTGGCAAATATTGTCTTTTGTTTGCCGGGAAAAAAGCAGATGTTTGCGTGTCTTCTGCACAAGATTGAAAAAGGGGAATATTTGGGGTTTTGAAATGTAACTCGTCCAGTTGACACAGCTGGCTTTCCGTAGTCATGTGATTGCAATAAGTCTTCAGAGGTAGAAGTCCCTTTGGTTACAAACTCTAAACAGTGGCATAACAGAGTGCTGGCAATCAGCAGTTTCTCCCCGGGAGTGCCAGAGGAACCGACACACATGGTTAAATACAAGGAAAAGACTCCCTGGTTGGCCCATCAATTGGATCCTCAATCAGGGAGCTCATACTCCAATAGACCGACCTCAATGGCCTGGTTGAAACCATTGTGGTGACTGTGCCACGAGGCTGCTTCTGGAGGCAGACAACTTGAGGCCAGCTTAATCCGGACTGTGGCGGAGACAGGAATGAAATTCTCATCCTTGAGACAGCGGTGTTCCATAAGACGCAGCTTCTGTTTTCTTGCTGAGGCCTGGGGCTTGGCTGGCTGCTCCTCACCTGGATTTGCCGACGGTTGGTTTGTGTTCGGAACTGCTCTCTAACCCCTCGGAGGCTGTGGTGGCAGCTCCATCACCCGCTCCGCCTGTCGCTCAGAAACCTCGGCACATTCCAGCTGTTTCTCGGAACCCAGGCAAGAAATCGGAGCTTCCAATCGCGGTGTGGAGGCCTTTGCTTCTCGTTATCATCAGATGTTTGTGTTTGTCAGCGCCCCAGTCCTTCCGCGTTTAGGTTAACTGAAAGTATTCCATCTTCCCGCCTCGCAGGGAAACAGGATCTAACTCCAACCGGCCACCCGTAATGTGGGTGAGTGACAGCCCCCCCCCCGTTAAAGCACAGAATTCCACAACTGTCACCCCGTAACACGGGGGACACCAATCTACCCGCTGTGGTATCAATTTGCCCTCTTAGATAAACCCAGCATCAATGTGTTCACTGTGGCCTCCCCCCACTCCGGATCCCTGTAACCCCCTCCACATCTACGTCCCTCCAAATCTCTGCATTTCATCAATAAGGTCATAACACCATAAATACAGGAGCAGAAACAGGCCACTCGGCCCATCTGCTCCGTCATTCTGTCACAGCTGATAAGTTTCTCAACCCCGTTCTCCCCCCTTGTCCCTATAACCTTTGATCCCCTCACCAATTAAGAACCTCTGTCTCAATGACCTGACCTCCACAGCCTTCCGTGGCAATGAATTCCACCGATTCCCCACCCTCTAAAGAAATTCCTCCTCGTCTCGGTTCTAAAGAGTTGTCTGAGGCTGTGCCCTCGGATCCTAGTCTCTCCGACTAACGGAAACATCTTCCCCATGTCCACTCTACCCAGGGCCTTTCAACATTCTGTAAGTTTCAATGAGATCCCCCTTCATCTTTCGAAACTCCCCAGACACTCCTCGTACATCATTCCTGGGATCATTCTTGTGAACCTCCTCCGGACCTTCTCCAGAACTAACACATCCTTCCTCGGATACGGGATCCATGATTGCTCCCAATATTCCAGATGGGGTCTGCCCAGAGCCTTATAAAGCCACAGCAGTATATCCCCCGCCCCTGTTCTTGTACTCCTGAAATGAGTGCGAGCCTTGCATTTGCCTTCCCAACTGCTGACTGAACCTTCCCTGAACTAGGATTCCCAAGTCCTCTTTGCATTTCTGAATTCTGAGTCCTCAGTTTTAACCACTGTACCATCAATGGTCACAAACCTTCGAACTGCCTGGGAATTCCCTCCCTCTCCTCCTCTCCCTCTGCCTTTTAGTCTCCTGTAAGCCTAAACAAGTGTGTGCATGACCACCCCCCTCCCCCCCCCCCCCCCCCCCCCCACCCCCCATTTCTCAGCATGACTCAGTATTTCCTCTGTTGTTCTGAGTGCAAGAGTTTCCAGCGGTCTGGTAGCTGGGCAACACACAGCTGTTTTGCCCAAATAAACGCACTTAAGTGGGTACAGTAATGTAATGTAACCTCAAACGTTCTGGAATGGTGTCTTCCCATATGACAAGAGGACATCCCGGAGTGTAACTGCTGTAATATCATTACTCCCATTAGGGGAAGCCGTCTAGCATCCAATCAACGATACATGAATCAAGGACTATATTTGCTACCAAATGGGTGCACAATTCATTGAGAAAAATTGGGCAGGCAGTGGCCAGGATCAAAGATGGCACTGCTCAAATCATCACGGCTGGGCAGACGCCAGGACCAAAGATGGCACTGCCCAAATTATCATGGTTAGGCATTGGACAGGACCAAAGATGGCACTGCCCAAATTATCATGGTTAGGCAATGGACAGGACCAAAGATGGCACTGCCCAAATTATCATGGTTAGGCAATGGACAGGACCAAAGATGGCACTGCCCAAATTATCATGGTTAGGCAATGGACAGGACCAAAGATGCTCCCCCAATCGAGAACTGGCTTACCAATTCTTTTTTGGCAGTGATGTTGGCCTATCCAGTTCAGGAGGCAACACTCGTCGGGTCAAGCCTGGCGTCTAGGCCGAGGCAATGCTCTCTGACCCTGACTCTTCCTGTAAGGGAGATCACTTCCTCATCTGCCACTGAACGGCCCTGCCCCAGAATGGTACAGCCCCTGAGGAGGCCATTCAGTCAATCGTCCCTGTGCTAGCTCTGCTCCCCGGCGTCATTCCTCTCACTGGGAGCGTGCGTGGGACGGGTGGGTTTGCTGTCCCTCTGCAGGGAGTGCAGGAATGTGCTTGAGCCACGGGAGGTCAGTCTATCCTTGCAATTGAAATAAAAGACTAATTCCAGTGAACTGGAATAAAGCTGGGAGGCACTTTGACTCGGATGGAACCTTTAGCACATTGTGAAACAAAAGGGGCAAAATTAGTTCCGATTGAAGCGGAGGACGATGAGAAGGAAATTAAAGAGTTGCTTGAAAAGGAGGAAATATGATGTAAAGATTGTGGAGTGACCACATAGGATTAGACAGCCTGGTGTTAACAAAACATGATGTGGAGACGCTGGCGTTGGACTGGGATCTTTGTAATAACTTGATGTCTATGTATGTGTGCACCATCTTGGAGATTCCTCTGGACTTGCAACATCTCACTCACCGTCCTGGCTGGAGACAATACACATCTCTTTAACCTGTGCTTAACCCGCTCTCCACTCACAACGTCTGTATCTTTAAGATTTGATTATCTGTAAAGACTCGCATTCCAATCAGTCCTCTGTAAACTGAGTGTGTGTCTTTATATTCACTGTTTGTGAACAGAACTCCCAGTCGCCTGGCGAAGGGGCAACGTTCCAAAAGCTAGTGGATTATGCTACCAAATAAACCTGTTGGATTTTAACCTGGTGTTGTGAGACTTCTATATTTAAAAAACACAACAGCAAAATAACCTGTGGGATACATTGCTGGAAGATTCTATGATTCTTTGGAGCATTCTTCAAACTATTTCATCCTTCCGTCTTAAGGTTGGGGATCTCTGCTGATGGTTTCACAAAGTTAAGTTCCATTTGTGACCCTTCAGATACCAAAGCATTCTGTGTCTATGTACAGCAAGACCTGGAGAAGATCCAGCCTTGGGCTGACAAGTGACAAGTAACAATCATGCTACACAAATATCAGCCATCATCATCTCCAACAGGAGAGAATCCAAACATTTCCCCTTCACATTCAATGGCATTCCCTCTGCTGAATTCCCCCATCCCAGTGGAATTACCAGCGACCAGAAACTGAGTTGAAATAGCCATACAAATACTGTGACTACAAGAGCAGGTCTGAGAATACAGTGGGGAATGACTCTCTTCCTGAATCCCCAAAGCCTGTCCACCAACTAGTTTAATTCATTGATTAGTGTCACAAGTAGGCTGACATTAACACCGCGATGAAGTTACTGTGAAAATCCGCTAGTCGCCACACTCCGGCGCCTGTTCGGGTACACTGAGGGAGAATTTAGCACGGCCAATGCGCCCTAACCAGCACATCTTTCAGACTGTGGGAGGAAACCGGAGCATCCGGAGGAAACCCGTGCAGACATGGGGAGAACATGCAAACTCCACACAGACAGTGACCTGAGACGGGAATCGAACCTGGGAACCTGGCACTGTGAGGCAGCAGCGCTAACCACTGCGCCACCATGATGTCCTACAAGGCACAAGTGATAGCTTGACACTATCCAGGACAATGCGGCCTATTTCATACCAGCTGCAATAGCCACACTCTCCAGCATAGACACAGAGTGGCAGCAGTGTGCCATCTTGCACCGTGGCATCACATCCAAACTCCTTCCAAACCCATGACCCCGTTACCACACATCGAACCGTTGTGTTTGAGTTATCAAACCGTCCACACAAGCCTATTTGTGACACAAGTAAATAAACTTTGAAGGTTAACTTGGTGCAGATAATAAATGGTGTAACAGCCAGCAATGCCCATATCCCCACCAGCAAATTAAAAAAAAACAAATTCAATCTGAACAGGCCAGTGAACAATTTCTTCCACTATCTTTAACCCATTTCTACTTTGACTTCCATGCACCTTATGTGAGTTGGACAATGAATTCCTCACCCTTTATCCCAGGCGTGGGTTTCCTCTGGATGCTCCGGTTTCCTTCCACAGTTTGAAAGATGTGCTGGTTAGGATGCATTGACCGTGCTAAATTCTCCCTCAGTGTGCCCGAACAGGAGTGTGGTGACTAGGGGGATTTTCACATTAACTTCTTTGCAGTGTTAGTGTAAGCCTACTTGGTGACACAAACCAATAAATTAAACTAGATGGTGGACAGGCTTTGGGGATTCGCAAAGAGAGTTATTCTCCATTGTATTCCTAACCCTGACCCTGTCACCACCCACAGACTTGGCTATTCCAGCACCGGATGCCCTTTCCCCTCTCGGTAAACACAAACTCATCCAAAACACTTCTGCCCCAATATCTTAATATGCATCACATCCCACTCACCTCTTGTTGCTAACCTTCAATTCGAGCCATGCCTCCATTTTCAAATTCTCTGCTTTGGCCATCACTTTCTGGCCTCGCTCATCCTGGATAATCCCACCCATTCAAGGTCAATAAATCTTCCCATGGGCCACCCGGTCAAGGTCAACAGACCTTCCCAAGGTCCGCCCGGTCAAGGTCAACAGACCTTCCCAAGGTCCACCCGGTCAAGGTCAACAAACCTTCCCATGGGCCACCCGGTCAAGGTCAACAGACCTTCCCAAGGTCCGCCCGGTCAAGGTCAACAGACCTTCCCATGGTCCACCCAGTCAAGGTCAACAGACCTTCCCAAGGTCCACCCGGTCAAGGTCAACAAACCTTCCCATGGTCTACCCGGTCAAGGTCAACAAACCTTCCCATGGTCCACCCGGTCAAGGTCATTAAAACTTCACATGGTCACCGGTCAAGGTCAACAGACCTTCCCATGGGCCACCCGGTCAAGGTCAACAAACCTTCCCATGGTCCACCCGGTCAAGGTCATTAAAACTTCCCATGGTCCACCCGGTCAAGGTCAACAAACCATCCCATGGTCCACCTGCTCAAAGTCATTAAAATTTCCCATGGTCCACCTGGTCAAGGTCAACAAACCATCCCATGATCCACCCGGTCAAGGACAACAAACCTTCCCATGGTCCACCCGGTCAAGGTCAACAAACCTTCCCATGGTCCACCCGGTCAAGGTCAACAAACCTTCCCATGATCCACCCGGTCAAAGTCAACAAACCTTCCCATGGTCCACCCGGTCAAGGTCAACAAACCTTCCCATGGTCCACCTGGTCAAGATCAACAAACATTCTCATGGTCCACCCGGTCAAGATCAACAAACCTTCCCATGGTCCACCCGGTCAAGGTCAACACCCATGGTCCACCCGGTCAAGGCCAACAAACCTTTCCATGGTCCACCCGGTCAAGGCCAACAAACCTTCCCATGGTCCACCTGATCAAGGCAAACAAACCTTCCCATGATCCACCCGGTCAAGGTCAACAAACCTTCCCATGGTCCACCCGGTCAAGGTCAACAAACCTTCCCATGGTCCACCTGGTCAAGATCAACAAACATTCTCATGGTCCACCCGGTCAAGATCAACAAACCTTCCCATGGTCCACCCGGTCAAGGTCAACACCCATGGTCCACCCGGTCAAGGCCAACAAACCTTCCCATGGTCCACCCGGTCAAGGCCAACAAATCTTCCCATGGTCCACCTGATCAAGGCAAACAAACCTTCCCATGGTCCACCCGGTCAAGGTCAACAGGCCCTCCCATGGTCCACCCGGTCAAGGTCAACAAACCTTCCCATGGTCCACCTGATCAAGGCAAACAAACCTTCCCATGGTCCACCCGGTCAAGGTCAACAAACATTCCCATGGTCCACCCGGTCAAGGTCAACAAACATTCCCATGGTCCACCCGGTCAAGGTCAACAAACCTTCCCATGGTCCACCTGATCAAGGCCAACAAACCTTCCCATGGTCCACCTGATCAAGGCCAAAAACCTTCCCATGGTCCACCCAGTCAAGGTCATAAAACCTTCCCATGGTCCACCCGGTCAAGGTCAACAAACCTTCCCATGGTCCACCCGGTCAAGGTCAACAAACCTTCCCATGGTCCACCCGGTCAAGATCAACAAACCTTCCCATGGTCCACCCGGTCAAGGTCAACAAACCTTCCCAAGATCCACCCGGTCAAGGTAACAAACCTTCCCATGGTCCACCCGGTCAGGGTCAACAAACCTTCCCATGGTCCACCCGGTCAATGTCAACAGACCTTCCCATGATCCACCCGGTCAAGGTTCACAAACCTTCCAATGGGCCACCCGGTCAAGGTCAACAGGCCTTCCCATGGCCCACCTGGTCAAGGTCAACAAACCTTCCCATGGTCCACCCGGTCAAGGTCAACAAACCTTCCCATGGTCCACCCGGTGAAAGTCAACAAACTTTCCAAGGTCCACCCGGTCAAAGCCAACAAACCTTCCCATGGTCCACCCGGTCAACGTCAACAGACCTTCCCATGATCGACGTGGTCAAGGTCAACAAACCTTCCCATGGTCCACCCGGTCAAGGTCAACAAACCTTCCCATGGTCTACCCAGTCAAGGTCAACAAACCTTCCCATGGTTCGCCCGGTCAAGGTCAACAAACCTTCCCATGGTCCACCCGGTCAAGGTCAACAAACCTTCCCATGGTCCACCTGGTCAAGGTCAACAAACCTTCCTATGGTCCACCCGGTCAAGGTCAACAGACCTTCCCATAATCCACCCGGTCAAGGTCAACAAATCGTCCCATGGTCCACCTGGTCAAGGTCAACAGACCTTCCCATGGTCCACCCGGTGAAGGTCAACAGAACTTCCCATGATCCACCCGGTCAAGGTCAACAAACCTTCCCATGGTCCACCCGGTCAAGGTCAACAAACCTTCCCATGGTCCACCTGGTCAAAGTTAACAGACCTTCCCATGGTCCACCTGGTAAAGGTCAACAGACCTTCCCATGGTCCACCTGGTCAAGGTCAACAGACCTTCCCATGATCCACCCGGTCAAGGTAAACAAAACTTCCCATGGTCCACCCGGTCAAGGTCAACAAACTTTCCAAGGTCCACCCGGTCAAGGTCAACAAACCTTCCTATGGTCCACCCGGTCAAGGTCAACAGACCTTACCATGATCCACCTGGTCAAGGTCAACAAATCGTCCCATGGTCCACCTGGTCAAGGTCAACAGACCTTCCCATGGTGCACCCGGTGAAGGTCAACTGACCTTCCCATGATCCACCCGGTCAAGGTCAACAAACCTTCCCATGGTCCACCCGGTCAAGGTCAACAGACCTTCCCATGGTCCACCCGGTCAAGATCAACAAACCTTCCCATGGTCCACCTGGTCAAAGTCAACAGACCTTCCCATGGTCCACCCGGTCAAGGTCAACAGACTTTCCCATGGTTCTCCCGGTCAAGGTCAACAGACCTTCCCATGGTCCACCTGATCAAGGTCAACAGACCTTCCCATGGTCCACCCGGTCAAGGTCAACAGACCTTCCCATGGTCCATCCGGTCAAGGTCAACAAACATAGAACATAGAACATAGAACATAGAACAATACAGCACAGAACAGGCCCTTCGGCCTTCGATGTTGTGCCGACCAAATAAAAAGCAATGCCCCTCCTAACTAAACCATTCCCTTCTCATCCATATACTTATCCACTAACCTCTTAAACGCCACCAAACTTGGCGCATCTACAACAGCTGCAGGCAGGGCATTCCACTCCCTAATCACTCTTTGAGTAACGAACCTACCTCTGATATCCGTCCTATAACTCATACCCCTTAATTTAAAGCTGTGTCCCCTCGTGCTAGCTTTCTCCATCCTAGGAAAAAAGCTATCACTGTCCACCCTATCTAAACCTCTAATCATCTTATATGCTTCAATAAGGTCTCCTCTTAGCCGCCTCCTTTCTAACGAAAACAACCTCAAATCCTTCAACCTCTCTTCATAGGACCTGCCCTCCATACCAGGCAACATCATAGTAAACCTCCTCTGTACCCTCTCCAATGCCTCCACATCTTTCTTATAATGTGGCGACCAGAACTGCAAACAATACTCCAAGTGCGGCCGCACTAGAGTTTTGTACAGATGCAACATGATGCTGCGGCTCCTAAATTCAATCCCCCTACCAATAAAAGCTAAGACTCCATATGCCTTCTTAACAACTTTATCCACTTGACTGCCTACTTTCAGGGATCACATACACCAAGATCCCTCTGTTCCTCAACACTGTTAAGAGCCCTACCATTAGCCCTATACTCTACACATTTATTGTTCCTGCCAAAGTGCATTACCTCACACTTTTCCACATTAAACTCCATTTGCCACCCCTCGGCCCAGCTCTGCAACTTGTCCAAGTCACTCTGTAAACTAAAAAACCCCTCTTCACTATCTACCACACCACCAACTTTAGTATCATCTGCAAATTTACTGATCCATCCCTCAATACCCTCATCCAGATCATTTATAAAAATTACAAACAGCAGGGGCCCCAAAACAGACCCATGAGGCACACCACTCGTCACCGAACTCCACGATGAATATCTCCCATCAACCACCACCCTCTGTCTTCTATCTGCCAGCCAATTCCTATCCAATTAGCTAAATCACCCTCTATTCCACACATCTGCATTTTCTGTAGAAGTCTTCCATGGGCCACCTTATCAAACGCCTTACTAAAGTCCATATATATTACATCAACCGCCTTACCCCCATCCACCTCTTTGGTCACTTTCTCAAAAAACTCAATGAGGTTAGTAAGGCATGACCTACCCTTCACGAAACCATGCTGACTATCCCCAATCAATTCATTTCTCTCTAAATAACTATAAATCCCATCCCTAATAATTCTCTCCAATACCTTGCCCACAACAGAAGTAAGACTCACTGGCCTATAATTCCCTGGAAGGTCTCTCTTCCCTTCTTAAACAATGGGACCACATTCGCTATCCTCCAGTCCTCCGGAACCACACCCATAACCAACGAGGACCTGAAGATCAGAGCCAGAGGCTCTGCAATCTCCTCTCTAGCCTCCCAGAGAATTCTAGGGTAAATCCCGTCCGGCCCAGGGGACTTATCCAACTTCAAACCCTCGAGAATTTCTAACACATCCTCCCTATCTACTACAATACTCCCCAATTTGCAACCTTCCCATGGTCCACCCGGTCAAGGTCAACAGACCTTCCCATGGTCCACCTGATCAAGGTCAACAGACCTTCCCATGGTCCACCTGATCAAGGTCAACAAACCTTCCCATGGTCCACCCGGTCAAGGTCAACAGACCTTCCCATGGTCCACCTGATCAAGGTCAACAGACCTTCCCATGGTCCACCTGATCAAGGTCAACAGACCTTCCCATGGTCTGCCTGTTGCCTGCTCCAATTCTCTGGTAGGCAGGGTGGTAAGATTCTGGCCATTCTATTTAAATCTCCTCAAGATCTTGCCCCTCCAACTTAGTAAACCTCCTTCAGCCCTGTTACCGCCCTGAGCTCTCTGCTCTGACTCTGTAGGTTCATAAATTCATAAGATATTCGAGCGGAATTAGGCCATTCAGCCCATCGAGTCCGCTCCGCCATTCGATCATGGCTGATCTGCTCCTCATCCCCATTTTCCTGCCTTCTCCCCATCACCCTCCAAGCCATTACTGATTAAAAATCTGTCTCACTCCTCCTTAAATTTACTCACTGTCCCAGCATCCACCATACTTTGGGGAGCGAATCCCACAGATTCACAATCCTTTGGAGAAACAGTTTCTCCTCATCTCTGTTTTAAATTTGCTGCCCCTTATCCTAAGACCTTTCTTTGTAGGGGCAGAATGCTCCACAAGAGGAAGCATCCGCTTCATGTCTACTTTATCCCACTCACTTTACCCCTATTAGTATCCATAAACATATGAACATAAGAAGAATTAGGAGCAGGAGTAGGTCATCCGGCCCCTCGAGCCTGCTCCGCCGTTCAATAAGATCATGGCTGATCTTTTTGTGGACTCAGCTCCACTTACCCGCCCGCTCACCATAACTCTTAATTCCTTTACGGTTCAAAAATCTATCTATCCTTACCTTAAAAACATTCAACGAGGTAGCCTCAACTTCTTCACTGGGAATTCCCCAGATCCAGCAGCCTAGGCCCCTACACGGTGAAATTCCCTCCCCTAACCGCTCCTTCTCCCTACCCCTTTAAGACATTCCTTAAAATCCACTTCCTTGCTGTTGAAAGGTGTCTCTGGGGGACAGAGGGGATTGAGTCCACTACAGCCCGAATCTAATGGTAGCTCAGGGCTCCACTGTGTGGCTGTGCTCCCTACTGGAGAAACACTTTGCAGTCTCACATCAGGACTGACCTATTTTCCCAGAATAAAATATACGGGCATGTAGCTGACCTACTTATATTTCCAGCAAACTGTTCACAGCACTACATCCTTCGGAGAGGCAGGAAAGGGAAGTCTTGCATTGCTGTAGCAACTTCCACATCCTCAGCACGTCCCACAATGCTCCATAGCAATTGTTCGGAATTGTATGATCGATGTATGGCCAACGCTCTGATTTTTAGTGATGGAACAATGGCACAGTGGTTAGCACCACTGCCACACAGCGCCAGGTACTCAGAGCAACACAGTGACACAGTGGTTGGCACCACTGCCTCACAGTGCCAGGGACTCAGAGCAACACAGTGACACTGTGGTTAGCACCACTGCCACACAATGCCAGGTACTCAGAGCAACACAGTGACACAGTAGTTAGCACAGCTGCCTCACAGTGCCAGGGACCCAGAGCAACACAGTGACACTGTGGTTAGCACCGCTGCCTCACAGTGCCAGGGACCCAGAGCAACACAGTGATACTGTGGTTAGCACTGCTGCCTCACAGTGCCAGGGACCCAGAGCAACACAGTGACACAGTGGTTAGCACTGCTGCCTCACAGTGTCAGGGACCAGAGCAACACAGTGATACTGTGGTTAGCACCGCTGCCTCACAGTGCCAGGGACCCAGAGCAACACAGTGACACAGTGGTTAGCACTGCTGCCTCACAATGTCAGGGACCCAGAGCAACACAGTGACACAGTGGTTAGCACTGCTGCCTCACAATGCCAGGGACCCAGAGCAACACAGTGACACAGTGGTTAGCACCACTGCCACACAGCGCCAGGTACTCAGAGCAACACAGTGACACAGTGGTTAGCACTGCTGCCTCACAGTGTCAGGGAGCCAGAGCAACACAGTGACACAGTGGTTAGCACTGCTGCCTCACAGTGTCAGGGAGCCAGAGCAACACAGTGACACAATGGTTAGCACTGCTGCCTCACAGTGTCAGGGAGCCAGAGCAACACAGTGACACAGTGGTTAGCACTGCTACCTCACAGTGTCAGGGAGCCAGAGCAACACAGTGACACAGTGGTTAGCACCACTGCCACACAGCGCCAGGGACCCAGAGCAACACAGTGACACAGTGGTTAGCACTGCTGCCTCACAATGCCGGGACCAGAGCAACACAGTGACACAGTGGTTAGCACCACTGCCACACAGCGCCAGGGACCCAGAGCAACACAGTGACACAGTGGTTAGCACTGCTGCCTCACAATGCCAGGGACCCAGAGCAACACAGTGACACAGTGGTTAGCACCACTGCCACACAGCGCCAGGGGCCCAGAGCAACACAGTGACACAGTGGTTAGCACCACTGCCACACAGCGCCAGGGACCCAGAGCAACACAGTGACACAGTGGTTAGCACCACTGCCACACAGCGCCAGGGGCCCAGAGCAACACAGTGACACAGTGGTTAGCACCACTGCCACACAGCGCCAGGGACCCAGAGCAACACAGTGACACAGTGGTTAGCACTGCTGCCTCACAATGCCAGGGACTCAGAGCAACACAGTGACACAGTGGTTAGCACCACTGCCACACAGCGCCAGGTACCCAGAGCAACACAGTGACACAGTGGTTAGCACCACTGCCACACAGCGCCAGGTACCCAGAGCAACACAGTGACACAGTGGTTAGCACTGCTACCTCACAGCACCAGGGACCCAGAGCAACACAGTGGTTAGCACCGCTGCCTCACAGTGCCAGGAATACAGGTTTGATTCCTGGTTTGGTTCACTGTCTGTGCGGAGTCTGCACATTCTCCTCATGTCTGTATAGGTTTCCTCCAGGTGCCCCAGTTTCCTCCCACAGTCCAAAGGTGTGTGGGTTAGGTAGATTGCCCGTGCTAAATTGTCCCTTAGTGCCAGAGGCACTAGGAGGGTAAATGGTAATAGGTCCTGGGTCACCTTGTGGTTGGTGCAGACTGAATGGGCCAAATGGTCTCCTTCTACACTGTATGGTTTAATGATCTTGAAGTCTGTCACTATTCTCCCCAACAGTTCCCAATAGTTCCAAGTTGTGTGTCATCTGCAGACTTTGAAATTGTGCCTCTGCACCTGAATCTGGGTAGTTAATGTTAAGATAAGCAGTGGTCCTGGAAAAATTCGCTGCATGTCTTCTTCCAGCTTGAAAAATCACCGTTTACCACGACTTACTGTTCCCTGAAACTCTGCCAACTTTGTATCCATGCTGCCATTGTCCCTTTTATTCCACAGGCCTCAGCTTTGCTGGCAAATCTATTATGCGACACTTTATCGAACATCTTTTGAAAGTCCGTATACAGCAAATCAAGCAAGTAAGGCTTATATTAACACTGCAATGAAGTTACCATGAAAATCCCCTAGTCGCCACAGTCCGGTGCCTGTTCGGGTACACTGAGGGAGAATTTAGCATGGCCGATGCACCTAACCCAGCACATCTTTTGGATTGTGGGAGGAAACCGGAGCACCCGGAGGAAACCCACGCAGACATGGGGAGAATGTGCAGACTCCGCACAGACAGTGACCCAAACTGGGAGTCGAACCCGGGTCCCTGGTGCTGAGAGAGAGCAGTGCTAACCACTGTGCCACTGTGCCACCCCCTTGGACAGGGCCTGGAGAGAGCGCCCCTGATCTTCCACAGAGTTTCACAGATACAACCTGGGGTTCAACATCTTCCCCTGGGAGACAGCATCTTCGGAAGTGCTGCATTCCCTCAGTGGAGCTCGGATCGCTGCTCAGGCCTCTCGGAGTGGGCCTTTGACCCTGTAACTTTTGGACTGGAAGCGGAGAGTGCGTCTATCAGCAATTGTGGAGCAGTTAGTGTCTTCAATAACTCTGTCCAACTGTAATGTGGTTACCCTGGGCAACCTGAGATAGGTCACTGATAGCTTCAGGAATGTCTCTCCACCCCCCCCGCCAAGAAACCATAGTTACCATGGCGATGGCTTCCTCCGTCCCCATCCGCCCCTCACTCTGCACTATTTATGTCAAGCCTGTAAACAAGGCCTCACTGTGTGACCTTGCAGCGATCAATGCCTGATTAAAAATAATACACGTTTATTTTTGATGAAACATCCTGTGTTGAAGTGGAAGAAAGAAATTGGGGTCGGAATCGTACGGGGGAGGCGCGGAATTTCCCATCCCGCCGCACTGAACGGGGATCATGGTAAGATCATGGACCTCCCCTCTCCCCCCACTGTGTGTCAGAGTGGGGGGGGAGAGGAGAGCAATACTGGGGGTCCCAAATTCCAGACCGGCCTCTGTGACCCTCTCAATCAAATCCTGTTCACCCCACCCTGTCACCCTGCACTCCCCCCCCCCACCATCCCGCACCAACACCTCCCCTCCCCCCCACCCTGCCCCCCTCCCACAACCTTCTTCCCACTGACATTGGCTCCCAGTTCCTCAATGTTTTGATTTTAACATTTAACATTTAGCGACAAGGTGGCACAGTGGTGCATTGTGCTGCTTCATAGCGCCAGGGACCCCTGGGTTCAATTCCAAGCTCGGGTCACTGTCTGCGTGGAGAATGCACATTCTCCCCATTTTGCATGGGGTTTTCTCCAGCTGCTCTGGTTTCCCCCCCATTCTGTCCAAACGACGTGTTGGTTAGGTATATTGGCTGGGCTAAATTGCCTTGAGTGCCGGGGGATTAGCCAGGGTTATGGGAATAGGGCCTGGGTGGGATTGTGGTTGGCGCAGGCTCAATGGGCTGAATGGCCTCGTTCTGCATTGTAGGGACTCTATGAAAATTCAGAGCCTTCTCCTCAAATCACCCCCCCCGGCCCCCACTACCTCACCTCTTTTCTTAGTCTGGATAGAATTAAGGGCTTCGGATTAGTTAATCCTTTAACCCCCTTCGATTTTAAAGTTTATTTATTAGTGTCACAGTAGGCTTATTTTCACACTGCAATGAAGTCACTGTGAAAATCTCCCTTAGTCGCCATGCTCCGGCCTGTGTGGGATTGTGGTCAGTGCAGACTCGATGGGCCAAATGGCCTCGTTCTGCACTGCAGAGATTCTATCATTCCAAATTGGCATCCTTTTATTCTGAGAGTACACCCTCTGGTCCTAGATTCTACCCTGAGGGGAACCATCCTGGATTCCCCGACTCCAAATCATAGATGATAGTGTCAAAATTCACAGATAAGTGGTAGAGCATAGTGTACAGAGGATACTGATTGTTTGCAAAGGGATATAGATTGTCTAAGCGAGGGTCTGACAGATGGAGTACAATGTTGGTAAATGTGAGGTCATCCATTTTGGTAGGAATAACAGCAAAATGGACTATTATTGCAGCATGCTCCTATGCAGAGGGATCTGGGTGTCCTTGTGCAGAAATCTCAAGGAGTTAGTTTGCAGGTAATTAAGAAAGCAAATGGAATTTTGTCCCTCAGTGCTCGAGGGATGGAATTTAAAAACAGAGGTTATGTTGCAGCTGTATAAGGTGCTGGGAAGGCCACACCTGGAGTACTGTATGTAGTTTTGGTCTCCTTAATTAAGAGAGGATATACTGGCACTGGAGGGGGTGCAGAGGAGATTCACTGGGTTGATTCCAGAGTTGAGGATTGACTTATGAGGGGATACTGAGTAGACTGGGGCTATATTCATTGGAATTCAGAAGAATGAGGTGAGATCTTTCAGAAATACATAAGATTATGAAGGGAATAGATAAGATAGAAGCAGGAATGCTGTTTCCACTGATGGGTGAAATTTGAACTAGGGATCATGACCTCAAAATAAGGGAAAGCAGATTTAGGACTGAGTTGAGGAGAAACTTCTTCATACGATGGGTTATGAATCTGTGGAATTCCCTGCCCAGTTGAGGCTGCCTCATTGAATGTTTTGAAGGCAAGGATAGATAGATTTTTGAACAGTAAAGGAATTAAGGGTTATGGGGAGCGGGCGGGTAAGTGGAGCTGAGTCCATAAAAAAAATCAGCCATGATCTTATTGAATGGAGGAGCAGGCTCGAGGGGCCGGATGACCTACTCCTGCTCCTGGTTTTTATGTTCTTATCTTCTCAGTATTGACCCTGTCAAACCCCTTCAGAATCCTGCGTGTCTCAATGAGATCATCTCATCCCTCTCAATTCCAATGTGAAGGGGTCCAACCTGTTTAACTTTGCTTATGAGGCAACCCTTCTATACCAAAGATTATTCTAGTGAATATTCTCTGAACTGCATCCAATTAAATAATATCTTTTATAAAAGGATACCAAACTGCTCACAGTGCTCCAGATGTGGCCTCACCAGTACCTTGTTCAGTTGCACCAAAGTTTTCCTACCTTCTACTCCAGCCCCCTTGAAATAAGGGCCACCGTTCCATTTCTGCTGCACCGATGTGTTAACTCCCTGTGTTTGGTGCACAAGTACTCCTAAGCCACTCTGTGGTGCAGCTTTCTGCAGTTTTTCTCCATTTAAATAATACTATTCTTCTGCTCTCCCTTCCAGAATGAAAGCTCTTTGAGAACTACAAGGAGGGAGTTAACTTTTTTTTTTATTTGTTCACAGGACATGGGTATCCCCGGCTGGGCCAGCATTTATTGCCCATCCCTAGTTGCCCTTGGACTGAGTGGATGGCTCACTCAGCCATTTCAGAGGGCATTTGAGAGTCAACCACATTGCTGTGGCTCTGGAGTCTCATGTAGGTCAGACAGGGTAAGGTTGGCAGATTTCCTTCCCTAAAGGACATTAGTGAACCAGACGGGTTTCATGGTTATAGAGTCATAGAATCCTACAGTGCAGAAGGAGGCCACTTGGCCCGTTGAGTCTGCACCGTTCACAATCCCACCAGGACCTATCCCCATCACCTCATGCATTTACCCTAGCTGGTCCCCCAGACACTAAGGGGCAACTTAACATGGACAATGCACCTAACCAGCATGTTTTTTGGACTGTGGGAGGAAACCGGAGCACCCGGAGGAAACCCACTCAGACATGGGGAGAACGTGCAGTCTCCACACAGACAGTGACCCGAGCCGGGAATCGAACCCCAGTCCCTGGCTCTGGGGAGACAGCAGTGCCACCCATCTGCCGTGGCGGGATTCGAACCCAGATCCCCAGGACATTAGCTGGATTTCTGGATTAATAACCCAGTGCTAATGCTACTAGGTCATCACCTCACTCATTGCCTCTTGAACCTATTTCCATTATCTGTGTGCAGGTTGTGCCTGTTTAGAATTCCGAGCAGGTTTCTCACTTCCCTCTCTGCTTTCCAAGGCTAACACACTGCTAGTTTGCTGACCTCTCCACACGCCGCTGTGTCACAGATTGCCTGGTGTCAGCACCTTGTGAAGGTTAGGTAAGACAACACTCCGACTGACAATGTCTGCTGGCTATTTCAGTCCGTTACAGAAGAAGGACTCGCATATACAATCGTATCTTATTGCCTCTTCAGCACATCCCCCCTCTCCCTGACATCTCCTTGGATGCAGACCCAGCTTTCTCCTTCACATTAATAGGACTCTGTCAGGTTTTAACTTTCAGATGACAAGTGTTACTCACACGGTGTCATCATCAGGCAGAACAGATAGGGAGTCACATTCCCCCCCTGCTCCATTATCCATTGTACCTTGAATTAAAAGAGGCAGTTTAAAACATAACCATTTTACAAAAGCTCGCACTGGTAACAATGGCCGGAATTCCCCGAGCCCACGCTAGTGGGATTCTCTGATCCCACCCGCAGTGCAGCCCCACACACAAGTCTCCCGTTGGCGTGGGGTGACATCCATGGGAATTCCCACTGAAAGCAGTGGGATCAGAGAATCCGGCCGCTAGCAAACAACACGCCACCTCCCGCTGGTGAGAAACAGACGGCTGAGAGGCCAGAGAACCCAATGTGTACAGATAATACTGAATATATTCAGATGATACTGAATATGTTCAGATGATGCTAAATATGTTCAGACGATATTGAATATGTTCAGATGATACTGAATATGTTCAGATGATGACGTAAGCTGCTTATTTAGGGAGCTGCGGCATTCACGGCGCTGTGTAAATTGTGTAAGGCGGGGTGTTGTGTTTGAAGGGAAGAGGACAGTGGGGTTGATTTCTGCACGGGTTTGGAAGCCGGAGATCAGCGCCATCGCCCTCCAGCTTGTTAGCGAGGAGAGAAGAGCGACCATCGGGAGAATCTGAAAGAGAGAAGGTTTACAGACCGGGGGGATGTGGGTAAGACATGGAAACAAAGAATAGGATGTGTGAGCAGATACTCCAGCAATAAATGACCCGACTCGATGTGAAAGACAAATTTAACAATTTAGTGTTTGCAGAGTGATGAAGTTACTTCTTTAATATTTAATTGGTTTCAGTGTCTTATTACCAACAGTTACTGAAAGGGATATCGACTTTGTTAAAAGGTTTCAAGAAAATGTTTCATTTATTTGTTGGTGCTGAACACCCTTTCCTGGTTCCCCCCCATCCCCACCCCCATGCCAATGCTATGGTTAAGAAAGCCCCACCAACGCCTCTACTTTCTCAGAAGATTAAGGAAATTTGGCGTGTCCGCTACGACTCTCATCAGCTTTCACAGATGGACCATAGAAAGTGTTCTTTCTGGTTGTATCACAGCTTGGGACGGGCTCCTGCTCTGCCCAAGACCGCAAGGAACTACAAAGGGTCGTGAATGTAGTCCAACCATCACATAGACCAGCCTCCCATCCATTGACTCTGTCGACACTTCCCGCTGCCTCGGGAAAAGCAGCCGGCATAATTAAGGACCCCACACACCCCGGATATTCTCTCTTCCACCTTCTTCCATTGGGAAAAAGATACAAAAGTCTGAAGTCACATACCAACCGACTCAAGAACAGCTTCTTCCCTGCTGCCTTCAGGCTTTTGAATGGACCTGCCTTATATTAAGTTGATCTTTCTGTACACCCTAGCTATGACTGTAATACTACATTCTGCTCTCTCTTATTTCCTTCTCTATGAACAGTATGCTTTGTCTATACAGTGTGCAAGAAACAATACTTTTCACTGTATACTAATAAGTGTGACAATAATAAATCAAATCAAGTCTATTCTCATTTTATAGTTTTCATTTATTTGTTTTAAGTTCCATTAACTACAATAAAAAGCACCATAAGGCGGGTTGGATGGGTTCCCTGGTGACTGCATTTAGAATTTACCAGCTTGATGTAATTTCGATAACACGCAGACTTCCAGAGTTATTTCACAAGAATGATGCCCCATGCTGAAACAGGCAGATGGATCCTCATTCTATGAAAGTTACAGCTAGGATTAAAATAATCTCATTGAATGGTACAAGGGCAGCACTGTGGCTCAGTGGTTAGCACCTGCTGCCTCGCAGCACCAGGGACCTGGCTTCGATTCCTGGCTTGGGTCATCCTCCGGGTGCTCCGGTTTCCTCCCACAGTCTGAAAGACACGTTGCTTCGGTGTATTGACCGTGCTAAATTCTCCACCAGTGTACCCGAACAGATGCCAGAATGTGGTGATGAGGGGATTTTCACAGTAACTTCATCGCAATATTAATGTAAGGCTACTTGTGACTAATAAATAAAGAGGCTGAATGGCCTCCTCCCATTGCCACTGGTTTGACTTACAAACACTTTAAGATGATAGAGTTCTTTCATCCGGTGAATAACAACTAAGTAGCACCTTTTCCTCAGCGTTGGATACTGTTGGGATTTGTGTAAATCCATGTAGAGAATCTATCCTCATGGCCTTTGCTGAAGCAGTTCCTTCAGCACAAGCTTCTTGCGATGGTGGATCACAACAGCGTTATCCATGGAGATAGTGGACTGCGCACGTTTTTCATCTACAAATTCCTTCACTTGCTTCCAGAAGGTTCTCTGGCATCCAATCTGTTATGTAACTGCAAACCAATCACATGGATCTTACAGCTAATGAAATCACTTGTAAATGACGCCATCATGCTTAGTGAAAACTGCATAGCTAAAGGAATCAAATGTAAAATTAAGGAAGTTTTGTTGCAACTCTACAAGGCATTGATGAGATCGCATCTGGAATATTATGCACAGTTTTGGTCCCCTTATTTGAGGAAAGATATAGTGGTATTGGAGGCAGTTCAGAGGAGGTTCACTGGATTGATTCCAGAGATGAGGGGTTTGTTGTGTGAAGAAAGATTGAACAGTTTAGGCCTATACTCTCTGGAATTTAGAGAGATTAGGGGAGATCAAATTGAGGTATACAAAATGACAGAAGGTATGGATAAAGTAAATATGGAATGAATGTCTTGTGGGACATTCTAGAATGAGAGATAAGGATAAGGGGCAGCAAATTTAAAACAGAGTCGAGGAGAAACTATTTTTCCCAAAGGGTTGTGAGTCTGTTACCCCAAAGTGCGGTGGAGTAAATTTAAGGAGGAGTTAGATAGATTTTTAATTGATTATGGGTTGGAGGGTTATGGGGAGAAGGCAGGAAAATGGGGATGAGGAACAGATCAGCCATGATTGAATGGCGGAGCGGACTCGATGGGCCGAGTGGCCTGATTCTGCTCCTCAATCTTATGAACTTACACCTTTCACATAATGGCAATAAAATGTGACACTTTCGTGTCTACTCAAAATTAAACTTCCCATATTTGGTCAACACAGGAAGCTTCGGATGATAGTTCCTGAGTCCTGCCTCAGAGTAACTTCACCACCTGCATCTGGTTTTAATGATAAGTTGACCAAAGATCCCAGCATTCAGCCAGAATAGCCAATGTGCCATGATTGTTGTTAAAATCATTGTTGTAGCTGCTCTTTCTCCGTCTGTAAATGTGCGGAACAATCCCCTAGTTAGAAACAATTTTTTTATTCATCTGTGGGACACAGGAGTCACTGGCTGGGCCAGCATTTATCGCCCATCCCTTGGAGGGCAGTTGAGAGTCAATCACATTGCCGTGGCTCTGGAGTCACATGTAGGCCAGGCCGGGTAAGGACGGCAGATTTCCTTCCCTAAAGGAACATCGGTGAACCAGGTGGGATTGGGGAATGGGTTTTAAAATAAGGACTGGGAACAACAAACAGCAGACTAACCGTGAGAATAGGGAGATTCCAATTGTGTCTCGGGGCTTATTTGATGTTGAGATATTCGGGCAGTTGATTTTACCAGTAAGAGGTCTGACAACACCACGTTTAAATCCAACCGATTTATTTGATAGTAAACTCGCAAGTTTTCGATCCTATGGCCTTTGTCAGGCAAATGAGGTGTTCTGGTCTCCAACAGCACACATACCAGCACAGACAGTTTACAGATTACTGATTAGAAGTTGACTTTACCACACATAGATACAGACTTTTTAAATGACTTTGGAAAGGATAAATCACTGATGGGCTTGACTTGATTCTGGGTCACTCTCTACAGAACCACTGTTTACATAACACAACGATTGATATTTTAAACCAGGCCGGAGCTGGATCATCCTCAACTGCTTATTTTCATCAAATACAAAGGATAGCTGGCACACATTGTAACAAAGCTCTCTTCCTTAATGTTAAATAGAACTTGGGGACTATTTATGGGAGGCGATGCCCTTAGTGGTATGATCATTGGACTGTTAATCCAGAAGCTCAGCTAGTGTTCTGGGGACCCGGGTTCGAATCCTGCCAGGGCAGGTGGTGGAATTTGAATTCAGTACAAAAAAGAACCTGGAATTAAGAATCTGCTGATGACCAGGAAACCATTGTCGGAAAAACCCATCTGGTTCACTAATGTCCTTTAGAGAAAGAAATCTGCCATCCCTACCTGGTCTGGCCTACATGTCACTACAGAGACACAGCCTCAACTGCCCTCCAAGGGCAACTAGGGATGGGCAATAAATACTGCCCCCCCACACAACCCCCATGTCCCATGAATTATTAAAAATTTGGGAAAGGATTGGAGGAGGTGTAGGGGCTGGAGGAGGTTACAGAGAGAGGGAGGGGTGTAGGGGCTGGAGGAGGTTACAGGGAGAGGGAAGGGGTGTAGGGGCTGGAGGAGGTTACAGAGAGAGAGGGGTGTAGGGGCTGGAGGAGGTTACAGAGAGAGGGAGGGTGTAGGGGCTGGAGGAGGTTACAGAGAGAGGGAGGGGTGTAGGGGCTGGAGGAGGTTACAGAAAGAGGGAGGGGTGTAGGGGCTGGAGGAGGTTACAGAGAGGTACAGGTGTATGTGTAACATACATACATATTACACTATGTATAGACACAATTAATACAGATACATATCCTCACTATGTATACACACAACACATTCACATATTCATGCTGTGTATACACACAAAATATACACATACATATCCATATTATGTTTACACACAACGTATACAGATACATATCCATAATATGTACACATGAAACACATAAAGATGCACATAAATATCATGTTTACATGCAACATATTCATATATACACACAATTAATACAGATACATACCCATACTACGTATACGTACAACACATACATATGTATATATATCCATAACTGGGCCCAGTTCTGGACACCACACTTTAGGACAATGCGGAGGCGTTAAGTTTAAATTTTATTCATTAGTGTCACAAGTGGGCTTACGTTAACACTGCAAAGAAGTTACTGTGAAAATTCCCCAGTCACCACTTTGGGGAAAGATTTACAGGAATCGGTGTGTATACCAATACACTGCTGATATAATTCCTGACTGAAGTAGCTCTTGTGGTTACTTATATAGATCAGTGTCTCCAATACACTGGCTCACAGATAAATCAAAGGTAGCAGCAACGGTAAGGGCAGGATGATAACCGCTCGCACTGACTTTCACAACCTCCTGCACACCCCAGCAAAGAGGAACAGAAATAGCTGAACAGACTTGTGAGAAAAGGTAGAGGTCGTGGAATAAAAGAGAGAGACGTAAAGGTCACTGGTCGAGTGAGGAGTGGTTAACCCGTGTTTCTGAGCTGGAGGCATGTTTGTAACGGAGTTCCCCAGGAGATTAATGATCTCGATCTGGGTGTGCGGGGCACAGTGTCAGCATTTGTGGCTGATACATCGAAGGTAGTGACAACAGGAGGCTATTCAGCCCTTCCAGCCTGCTCCACCATTCATTGCTGTTCGTCCAACTCAATAACCGAATCCTGCTTTCTCCCCATAACCTTTGATTGCATTCGCCCCGGGTGCTATATCCAGCCACCTCTTGAATTCATTCAATGATTTGTCTTCACCTCGAAGACAGTAGTTTCAGGACTACTACCTGTGCTACATAGTAATGAGAGTAAGAATAGGAGGATTAGGCAGATGAATGCATGGCTTGAGAGCTGGTGCAGGGGGTAGGGATTTAGATTTTTGGATCATTGGGATCTTTTCTGGGGAAGGGCTGACCTGTTCAAGAAAAACAGGAGGGGACTAACATGAATTGGAGAGGAACTAACAGAGAGATTTGCTAGAGCTACTCAGGAGGGTTTAAACTAGTTTGGCAGGGGGCTGGGATCCAAAGCAGAAGGGAGACAGAAGTTTGAGAACAGCACAGATGTTAAAGAGAGCACATTAAGTAGTAAAGGCAATGTCAGTAATCCTAGTACCAGACAGATCAGGCAGAAGCAGGACAGGGAGCAAGGGAAGTCCAGGTTAAACTGCATTTATTTCAGTGCAAGGCAGATGAACTCAGGGTATGGATGGGTACGTGGGAATGGGATATTATAGTAATTACTGAAATTGGCTAAGGGAGGATCAGGACTGACAGCTTAATGTTCCAGGGTACAGATGCTATAGGAAAGATAGAACAGAAGGTAAGAGAGGAGGGGGAGTTGCACTTTTGATTAGGGAAAGCATTACAGCCACACTGAGGGGGGATATATTCGGCCACTGAGTCACTGGTCGCCTCATTACAGGAAGAATGGGGAAGCCATAGAAAGGGTGCAGAAGAGACTTTCAAGGACGTTGCCTGGATTGGGGAGCATGCCTTATGAGGATAGATTGAGGGAGCTCAGCCTTTTCTCCTTGGAGTGACGAAGGATGAGGGATGACCTGTTAGAGGTGTATAAGATGTTGAGAGGTATTGATCTAGTGGATACTCAGAGGCTTTTTCCCAAGGCTGAAATGGTTGCCACAAGAGGACACAGGTTTAAGTGCAAGGGAATAGGTACACAGGAGATGTCAGAGGTAAGTTTTTCACTCAGTGGTGGGTATGTGGAATGGGCTGCCAGCAACAGTGGTGGAAGCGAATTCAATAGGGTCTTTTGAGAGACTTTTAGATAAATACATGGAACTTAGTCAGATAGAGGGTTAAGCCTAGTAACCTCTAAGGTAGGGACATGTTCAGCATATCTGTGTGGGCTGAAGAGCCTGTATTATGCTGTAGTTTTCCTATGTTCTATATGGGTAGAACTGAGAAATAAGATGGGGGAAATCACTTCGATAGGATTGTACTATAGGCCCAGATAGTCAGTGGGAAATTATTTAAGTACGTAAGGAGATTACAGATAGCTCCAACAAAAATAGGTGGTAATAGTCGGAGATTTTAACTTTCCCAACATTGACTGGGACAACCATAGTATTAGAGGGTTGGATGGACAGAAATTTGTTGAGTGTATTCAGGAGAAATTTTTCATTCAGTATGTGGATGGTTTGAATAGAGAGGGAGCAAAACTTAACCTCCTCTCGTGAAATAAGGAAGGGCAGGTGACAGAAATGTTAGTGAGGGATCACTTTGGGACCAGTGACCATAATTCTATTGGTTTTAAGATAGCTATGGAGAAGATAGGTCTGGCCCAAAAGTTAAAATTCTAAACTGGGGCAAGGCCATTTTGCTGATATCAGGCAGGAACTTTCAAAAGCTAATTGGGAGAGTCTGTGGGAAGGCAAAGGAATGTCTGGTAAGTGGCACGCTTTCAAAAGTGTGTTAACCAGAGTTCACGGTAAACACATTCCTCTTAGAGTGAAGGGCAAGGCTGGCAGATATAGGGAACCCTGGATGAGTCAATACCTTTTCCCAAAGTTAGGGGAGTCTAAAACAAGAGGGCATAGGTTTAAGATGAGAGGAGAGAGATGCAAAAGGGTCCAGAGTGGCAATTTATTTACACAGAGAGTGGTGAGTGTCTGGAAGAAGCTGCTAGAGGTAGTAGTAGAGGAGGGTACAGACTATATATTTTCAAAAGCATTTAGATAGTTACATGGGTACGATGGGTATAGAGGGATATGGGCCAAATGCAGGCAATTGGGATTAGCTTAGAGGCTTTAAGGAGGAAGGGTAGCATGGACAAATTGGGTCAAAGGGCTTTTTTCCATGCTATAAACCTCTATGACTCTATATCTACTTCCTGTGGTCATGAATTCCACAGGTTCACCACTCCTTGGGCGAAGAAATGTCTCCTCATCTTTATCCTAAATGTTCTAACCCAAATCCTCAGACTGTGAGCTCTGATTCTGGACTCCCCCCCCCCCCCCACTTCATTGGAAACATTCTCCCTGCATCTACCCTGTTTAGTCTTGTTGGAATTTTGTAAGTGTCTACGAGATCCCACCTTATACATCTGAACTCCAGTGGAAACAATCCTAACCTGGTCAACCTCTCCTCATAGAACAGTCCCGCCATCCCCGGAATCAGCCTGGTAAACCTTCGCTGCACTCCCTCGAGAGCAAGAACATCCTTCCTCAGTAAAGGAGACCAAAACTGCACACAATGTCCTAGGTGTGCCCTCACCAAGGCCCTGTCTAATTACAACAAAATGAAGCATTGTGAACTGTGAGGTGGATAGTGTGAAACTTCAAAAGAAAGTAGATGGGCTGGTGGAATGGGCAAACAGGTGGCAAACATAGTTGAATGTGGAGAAATGTGAAGCGATTCATTTTGGTTAGAAGAACATGGAGATACATTATAGTACCAAGGGTATAAGTTTATTTATTAGTGTCACAAGTAGGCTTACATTAACACTGCAATGAAGTTATTGTGAAAATCCCCTAGTCTCCATACTTTGGTGCCTATTCGGGTATGGAGAGGCTGGTGTTGGATTGGGGTGGACACAGTAAGAAGTCTCACAACACCAGGTTAATAACAGCAGCCCTCATGACACACTTCAGCACAGAGTCGCTGAGCAGAGACTGATAGCCAAGTTCCGCACACGGTCTTAACTGGGATCTTGGGTTCATGTCACACTATTTGTAAACCCAACAACTTGCCTGGATTTGCAAAATCTGACTAACTGTCCTGTCTGGAGACAATACACATCTCTTTAACCCTGTGTTTAACCCTCTCTCCACTCATATTGTCTGTACCTTTAAGACTTGATTAGCTGCAAAGACTCACATTCCAATCACTATTTTGTAAATTGAGTTTGTGTCTTTCTATGTCCTGTTTGTGAACAGAACTCCCACTTATTGATGAAGGAGCAACACTCTGAAAGCTAGTGGATTTTGCTACCAAATAAACCTGTTCGGATACACTGAGGGAGAATTTAACACGGCCAGTACACCTAACCAGCACATCTTTCGATCTGTGGGAAGAAACCAGAGCACCCGGAGGAAACCTACACAGACATGGGGAGAATGTGCAGACTCCACACAGACAGTGATCCAAGGCGGGAATTGAACCCTGGTGTTGTGAGGCAGCAGCGCTAACCACTGTGCCATCCCCTATAACTCTAAACAGATGAACAAGTGCATCAGGATCTGGATGTACACGAATTATTGAAGCTGGCAGGCTTTATTCATAAACAGGGTCAGGGAGGACAAGAGCAATGAGGTTTACGGTCTCGGCTGGAATACAGCAATCAGCTCCGGGGCGGCCGCTGTTAGAGAAAGATGTGAAGGTGCCGGAGAAATGGGAAACAGTTTCATGAGGGAGGTTCCAGCAACAAGAAACATCAGTCTGAAAATAGATTGGAGAAAATAGGACTGTTTCCCCAGAAAGGGAAGAGAAAGGTCGGGGGTGGGGGGGAAGAAGGGCAGAGGGGATGGGACAGAGGCGGGGTAAGGTAGAGGAGGGCAGGGGTGGATCAGGGGCATGCATAGAGGGGGCAGGGGTGGGGAGGGGGGAGGGGTTTGGGAGGAATGGGAGAGGGGCAGGGGGATGGGAGGGGATGGGGCAGGGGGATGGGGCAAGGGGATGGGGCAGGGGGTGGCAGTGGCAGGGTGTACAGCAGTGCGTTCAACAGTATCACTGACAATGTATGTGTGTACAATAGTGTGTCTCTGGTAGGGTATACACAGTGTCTCTGCTCTATTCTCTGGCAGTGTGTGTACAGCTGTGTCTCTGCTCTGTTCTCTGGCTCGGTGTACAGCAGTGAGTGTACAGCAGCTGGCAGGGTGTACAGCAGTGTGTGTACAGCAGCTTGGCAGGGTGTACAGCCGTGTGTGAACAGCAATGTGTGTACAGCTGTGTCTCTGCTCTGTTCTCTGGCTGAGTGTACAGCAATGAGTGTACAGCAGCTTGGCAGGGTGTACAGCAGTGTGCGTACAGCAGTGCGTGTACAGCAGTGAGTGTACAGCAGCTTGGCAGGGTGTACAGCAGTGTGTGTACAGCAGCTTGGCAGGGTGTACAGCAGTGTGTGAACAGCAATGTGTGTACAGCTGTGTCTCTGCTCTGTTCTCTGGCTGGGTGTACAGCAGTGAATGTACAGCAGCTTGGCAGGGTGTACAGCAGTGTGTGTACAGCAGTGAGGTGTACAGCAGTTGGCAGGGTGTACAGCAGTGTGTGTACAGCAGCTTGGCAGGGTGTACAGCAGTGTGTGTACAGCAGCTTGCAGGGTGACAGGTGGTGTACAGCAGTGTGTGTACAGCATCTTGGCAGGGTGTACAGCAGTGTGTGAACAGCAGCTTGGCAGGGTGTACAGCAGTGTGTGTACAGCAGCTTGGCAGGGTGTACAGCAGTGTGTGTGCAGCATCTTGGCAGGGTGTACAGCAGTGTGTGAACAGCAGCTTGGCAGGGTGTACAGCAGTGTGTGAACAGCAGCTTGGCAGGGTGTACAGCAGTGTGTGTACAGCAGCTTGGCAGGGTGTACAGCAGTGTGTGTACAGCAGATTGGCAGGGTGTACAGCAGTGTGTGTACAGCAGCTTGGCAGGGTGTACAGCAGTGAGTGTACAGCAGCTTGGCAGAGTGTACAGCAGTGCGTGTACAGCAGCTTGGCTGGGTGTACAGCAGTGAGTGTACAGCAGCTTGGCAGGGTGTACAGCAGTGCGTGTACAGCAGCTGGCAGGGTTCAGAGATGTTCCAGTCTCTGAGCTGCACCAACTCCTGCCTCCTCCTGATGCACAGGAACAGGTCGAGTTTCTACTTCGCCTTGCTGGCTCTCGCCTACCTGCTGTACCTGGGCTTCGGGGCGCTGGTCTTCTCCTCGGTGGAGCTGCCGTATGAGGACAGTCTGCGGCGGGAGCTGAGGCAGCTGAAGAGCCGCTTCCTGGAGGAGAATGCGTGCCTGGCCCCGGGGAGCCTGGAGAGCTTCCTGGAGCAGGTGCTGGACGCGAATAACTACGGCGTTTCTGTGCTAAACAACAGCTCGGGCAAGTGGAACTGGGACTTCACCTCATCCCTGTTCTTCGCAGCTACTGTGCTGACCACCACAGGTAAGAGAGACCCTTCCCTACCCTGCTAACTCTCAGACTAAACTTACTGACCCCTTTCTCTGTCTGTCCGATCTATTCAGTAGAATAGGAGTGTGTGTGTAAGTTGCTGCAGGCACAACTATTTTAGTGAATATTGTGTTTGACTTACAAGGTTCTGCCTTCCAGAGCACCCACTTTCTAGGTCAATGCACAGGGTGGCACATGGTTAGCACTACTGCATCTCCATGCCAGGGACCCGGGTTCGATTCCCGGCTCGAGCCACTGTCTGTGCAGAGCCTGCACGTTCTCCCCGTGTCTGCGTGGGTTTCCTCCGGGGGCTCCGGTTTCCTCCCACAGTCCGAAAGACGTGCTGATTAGGGTGCGTTGGCCGTGCTAAATTCCCCCTCGGTGTACCCGAACTGGCACCGGAGTGTGGCGACTAGGGGATTTTCACAGTAACTTCATTGCGGTGTTAACGTAAGCCTGCTTGTGACTCATAAGTAACCTGCCCAGTAGATATAAAGTGGCAATCAGTTAAACCTCAGTGTCCAAACTTTGAGAAATGACCATTCGGGTAAAGTTTAATACTCACTCGGGCAAATGTGGGATAATTAAGGAAAGCCAGTGTGAATTTGATTTATTATTGTCACATATATTAACATACAGTGAAATGTATTGTTTCTTGTGAAAGCATACCGTTCATAAAAAAGGAAAGGAGAGAGTGCAGACTGTATTGTTACAGTCTACAGCGTAGAGAAAGATCAACTTAATAGACGTTAGGTGCGTTCAAAGTGATGGTGGCACAGTGTTTAGCACTGTTGCCTCACAGTGTCAGTGACCTGGCCTCAATTCCGGCCTTGGGTCACTGTTTGTGTGGAGTCTGTATGTTCTCCCTGTGTCTGCATGGGTTTCCTCCGGGTGCTCCGGTTTCCTCCCACAGTCCAAAGATGTGCGGGTTAGATGGATTAGCCGTGCTAAATTGCCCCTTAATATCGGGGGGGGGGGTGTGGTTAGCAGCATAAATCTGTGGGGCTTTGGGGATAGCGCCTGGATGGGATTGTGGTTGGTACAGACTTGATGGGCTGAATGGCCTCCTTCTGCACTGTAGGGATTCTATAAGACTGATGGCAGCAAGGATGAAGCTTTTTTTTGGTTAAGCGTAAAAGCGATTTAAGTTTGAATTTTTTGATGAGGGAACAGAGAGGATGGCGGAGGGTAATGCTGCTGATGTGTGTGTGGATTTTTAGAAAGTGTTCACTAAAGTGTCGTTCAGAGGGACAGCAGCAACGTGAGTATGAGCCTGGCTGAGGGACAGGAAACAGAGACTCATGCTGAATGTCTGCTTCTCAAAGCAGAAGCAGGTTTATAGTGGAGTTTGACAGGTGGAGGTTTCAGGATCTTGTGTGATGTTTATCCAGAAACACAGAGTACAGAAGCAAGGAAGTTGGGATTAACCTGCACTGGTTCAACCTCAGCTGAAGGCGGTGGCAGAGTGGTTAGCACTGCTGCCTCAAAGCGCCAAGGCCCCGGGTTCGATTCCCGGCCTCGGGTCACTGTCTGCGTGGAGCTTGCACGTTCTCCTCGTGTCTGTGTGGGTTTTCTCTGAGTGCTCCAGTTTCCTCATATGTGCAGGTTAGATGGATTGGCCATGGCAAATTGACCCTAGTGTTGGAAGGGGGTGGGTGGGGGGGTGTGTTAGCAGGGTAAATGCATGGGGTTATGGAGATGGGGCCTGGGTGGGATTGTTGTTAGTGCAGACTCGATGGGCTGAATGGCTTTTTTCTGCACTGTCAGATTCTATGATATCCAATTTGTCAGTGTGTATTTGTGTGTGCATGCGTGAGCGTGTGTGCGTGCGTGAGCGTGTGAGCGTGTGTGTGTGTGTGTGTGCATGTGTGTGAGCGTGTGTGCATATGTGTGTGTGTGTGATGTGTGTGTGTGTGTGTGTGTGTGGTGTGTGTTTGTGTGTGTGTGAGTGCATGTGCGTGTGTGTATGTGTGATGTGCGTGTGTGTGTGTGCACGTGTGTGTGAGTGTGTGTGTGCATGTGTGAGCGCGCGTGTGTGAGCGTGTGTTTGTGTGTGTGCGTGCGCGTGCGTGCGTGTGTGTGCGCACACATGTGCGCACAAGTGTGAGTGCGCGTGTGTGTGTGTGTTTCTGAGTGTGTGTGTGTGTCCAGTACCTGGGGAGGATGTGAAAGCTGTACGGATGGATTGGAATAACTGGGGTTAGATGGAGCCTGGAGAAGGTTTGAAATCATGAGGGGTCTGGACAGAGTAAATCGGGAGAATCTCTCGCATTACTGGAGGTGACCATGTGAGAGTGCGGGAAACACGAGGCATTTATACAGGGGCTGGTTAGGCTCAGGAACACACTGTGATAGAGGCAGATTCAATCAGAGCTTCCAGAGTGAAACTGGATCATTATCTGAAGGAAAGGTTTTGTTTTTGAAGGTGAGGGACTGGTGGATGCCTCTTGTCGAGGCGCTGCGTAGTCTCCTTCCTGTGCTCCAACCATCTGACTGGAGAGAGCCCTTCATTTAATATCCTGGCCAACATTCATCCCTCACTCACATCAATAGATCACCTTACTCTGTTCCTACCTTACTACCTCTAAACTACCTCCTGGGTTGTAAGGACATTGAGGCACTCAGCGATCATGAGAGATGCAATATATTTGCAAATCTCCCTTTACACAGACGTTTATTATAATGGTGTCTGCACCAGTGTGTGTGTGTGTGTACCTAATTAGTGTGTTTATATACCAACGACCTATCTGAAAAATTTATAGTTTATTTAGTTACTGTCACAACTGGTTTACATTGACATTGCAATGAATTTACTGTGAAAATCCCCTAGTTGCCACACTCTGGCATCTCTCCGGATACGACTGAGGGGGAATTTAGCACGACCAATGCATCTGACCAGCTCATCTTTCGGACTGTGGGAGGAAACCCACACAGACATGGGGAGAATGTGCAGGCCCCCCCCCCCACACACACACACAGACACACACACAGACACACACACACACACAGACACACACACAGACAGTGAGCCCAAGCTGGGAATGGCACCTGGGTCCTGGTGCTGTGAGGCAGCAGCACTAACCACTGTGCCAAGCATGTCACCCTACTGCTTCAATGAAACACAACAGTGCACAGCACGATCCCACAGGCAGCAATAGGGTAATGACCCTCTCGGTGATATTTATTGGGGGCTGGGCCTCGATGGAGCCACAGGGTGTTTAACGTCATCCTGAGGGAGTCAATGGCATCTCGATTTAATCTTTTACCTGATAATGCTTCCCTGGTTTACAGAGTATAAAAGGACTCCCTCAGGAGTTGCCAGAACCTTCCTGTTGTAAAACACAGCAAGAAGTTTCACCCCCTCTCTCCTGCTGAATAGATCAGTGCACTGGCCCCTCATTCCAAAGATCAGAGACCGTGTGGGAGCTTCAGCCAGATTGACGTCATCCTGTGGCTTCTCCCAGCTAACCACAGGAATGAATGTGTCAACACTGCAGTGAGCTCATTATATACCTCCATATCCTTCTGCAGGATGTGGGAGAAACCATTACATGTATTTATTCACATAGCACTTTAATATAGCCATTAGCTTCTTGGGAGGAGATTACAGAGACAGGAAGAGGAGGACAGAGATCACGGAGGGTCGTAGGGCTGGAGGAGATTACAGAGGGAAAGGAGGACAGAGATCACTGAAGGTCGTAGGGCTGGAGGAGATTGCAGAGGGAGAGGAGTATAAGGGTCGAGGAGGGTCGTAGGGCTGGAGGAGATTACAGAGTGAGAGGAGGACAGACATCACGGAGGGTTATAGGGCTGGAGGAGATTACAGAGAGAGAGGAGGACAGACATCACGGAGGGTTATAGGGCTGGAGGAGATTACAGAGGGAGAGGGGGACAGAGATCACAGAGGGAGAGGGGGACAGAGATCACAGAGAGTCGTAGGGCTGGAGGAGATTACAGAGAGAGAGGAGGACAGAGATCACAGAGGGTCGTAGGGCTGGAGGAGATTACAGAGGGAGAGGAGGACAGAGATCACAGAGGGTCGTAGGGCTGGAGGAGATTGCAGAGGGGGAGGAGGACAGAGATCACAGAGGGTCGTAGGGCTGGAGGAGATTGCAGAGGGGGAGGAGGACAGAGATCGCGGAGGGTCGTAGGGCTGGAGGAGATTGCAGAGGGAGAGGAGGGCAGAGATCGCGGAGGGTCGTAGGGCTGAAGGAGATTGCAGAGGGAGAGCAGGGCAGAGATCGTGGAGGGTCGTAGGGCTGGAGGAGATTGCAGAGGGAAAGGAGGACAGAGATCACAGAGGGTCGTAGGGCTGGAGGAGATAGAACATAGAACATAGAACATTACAGCGCAGAACAGGCCCTTCGGCCTTCGATGTTGCGCCGACCAATTATGAAAAAAGCAATGACCCTCCAAACTAAACCATTCCCTTCTCTTCCATAAACTTATCAACTAACCTCTTAAACGCCACCAAACTTGGCGCATCTACAACTACAGAGCAGGGCATTCTATACCCAACCACCCTTTGGTAAAGAACCTACCTCTGATATCCGTCCTATAACTACCACCCCTTAATTTAAAGCTATGTCCCCTCAAAGAACAAAGAACAAAGAACAACACAGCACGGGAAACAGGCCCTTCGGCCCAACGAGCCCGCGCCGCCATCCTAACGTCTTAATGACATATAGAGACCAATATAGGGACAATTTGTTACCCAATCAGCCTAAGAGCACATTTTTGGGATGTGGGAGGAAACCGGAGCACCCGGAGAAAACCCACGCAACCACGGGGAGAACGCGCAAACTCCCGCAGACACAGGCCCAAATCCATGTGTCTGCACAGCAACAGCGATAGTCTCTGAGCTGTCATGTTGCCCATCTGATGGTCCAGTTTAAGCATACACTAACGACGTGAAGCACTAGGCCACTCCTGAAGTAACCTCCAGGAGCAGCCCTCGCACGACCTGCCGAATGCATGCACCTTGTTGGTCAACAAGGTGGACCGAACAGCCTGTGGAAACAATTAAAGTATTTAAACAGTCCTCCTATATCCCTCTATCTGCAGACCGCTCATGTGGCTGTCCAAGAGACCCTTAAACAACCCTAGCGTGCCTGCTCCCACCACCTTACTCGGCAGTGCATTCCACACCCCCACTACCCTTTGTGTGAAAAAATGCCCTCTAATATTTTCTCTATACATAGCCCCCCTCACCCTAAGGCCGTGACCCCTCGTTCTATCCGAATCTAATGGTGGAAAAAGCTTACCACCATTTACTCTATCTATACCCCTCATAATCTTATATACCTCTAATAGATCCCCTCTCAGCCGACGTCTTTCAAGGGAAAACAACCCCAGTACGTTCAATCTTTCCTCGTAAGACAGCCCTTCCATACCAGGCAGCATCCTGGTAAATCTCCTCTGCACTCTCTCCAGGGCCTCCACATCCTTCCGGTAGTACGGCGACCAGAACTGGACGCAGTACTCCAAGTGAGGCCTAACCAACGTTCTATACACTTGCAACATCAAACTCCTACTCTTGTATTCTATACCCCTTCCTATGAAGGCTAACATACCATACGCTTTCTTTATCACTTTCTCCACCTGTACTGACACCTTCAGAGACTTGTGAACCTGCACCCCCAGGTCTCTCTGCGTCTCTATACTCCGGATAGTTTTACCTTTTATCCTATAACTCCCCTCTACATTATTCCGGCCAAAATGCATCACCTCGCATTTATCCGGATTAAATTCCATTTGCCATCTATCTGCCCAATCTACCAGCCTATCTATGTCCTGTTGTATTGCCTGGCACTGCTCCTCAGTCCCCGCCAATCCAAGCATCTTAGTGTCATCAGCAAATTTGCTGATCACACCACCTACCCCCTCTTCCAAGTCATTTATATAAATCACAAATAGAAGAGGTCCTAGTACTGAGCCCTGTGGCACACCACTAGTGACAGACCTCCAGTTGGAAAAAGAGCCTTCCACTAATACCCGCTGTCTCCTCCTCCCAAGCCAGTTCTCAACCCATCTACATACCTGGCCCTGTATCCCATGCGCCTTCACCTTTTTTATCAGCCTACCATGGGGAACCTTGTCAAACGCCTTACTGAAATCCATGTAGACGACATCAACGGCTTGTCCTTCATCAGTTTTTGTCACCTCTTCAAAAAATTCCACTAGATTCGTAAGGCACGACCTCCCCTTAACGAAGCCATGCTGCGTATCCCTGATCAGATCGCAGCGCTCCAGATGCTCATACATCCTGTCCCTGAGGATCCTCTCCATTAGCTTACCTATAACTGAAGTCAAGCTCACCGGCCTATAGTTCCCTGGGTTATCCCTCTGACCCTTTTTAAACAACGGTACTACATTTGCAATCCTCCAGTCCTCTGAGACCTCACCTGTGTCCAAAGAAGAGACAAAGATTTGCGTCAGAGGCCCAGCAAGGTCATCCCTCACCTCCCTTAGCAGCCTGGGATAAATACCATCAGGCCCCGGAGCTTTATAAGTCTTTATGCTGCCTAAAAGCCCCAACACTTCTTCCCTCGTAATGATTATTTCCTTTAACGGGTCCTCAAAATCCTCAAAGCCGGCATCAGATATCAGGCCCCTCTCCCGCGTGAATACCGACGCAAAGTATTCATTCAGGATCTCCCCCATTCCCTCAGGCTCTAAGCATAGATCCCCTCCTCTGTCCCTGAGAGGTCCAATCTTCCCTCTAACCATCCTTTTGCTCCTTACATAGGAGTAAAATGCCTTAGGATTTTCCTTAATCCTACCTGCCAAAGCCATTTCGTGGCCCCTTTTTGCCTTTCTGACACCCTTTAAGATCCCGTCTACACTCTCTATATTTTTCCAGCGCTGTCTCTGTCCCCATTGCCTGGATCTAACGTACGCCTCCCGCTTCTTCCTGACCAAGTCCTCAACATCCTAGTAACCCACGGTTCTCTAATCCTACCCTTCCCATCCTTTCTCCTTACCGGCATGTGTCTATCCAGCAAAAATCCTCCATCCGAGGAAAAGGCTATCACTGTCCACCCTATCTAAACCTCTAATCATCTTATATGTTTCAATAAGGTCTCCTCTTAGCTGTCTTCTTTCTAACGAAAACAACCTCAAATCCCTCAGCCTCTCCTCATAAGACCTGCCCTCCATACCTGGCAACATCCTGGTAAACCTCCTCTGTATCCTCTCCAATGCCTTCCACATCTTTCTTATAATGTGGGGACCCAAATGCACACAATACTCCAAGTGCGGCCAGCACTAGAGTTTTGTACAGTTGCAACATGACGTTGCGGCTCCGAAATTCAATCCCCCTAAATAAAAGCTAAGACTCCGTATGCCTTCTTAACAACCTTATCGACTTGATTGCCAACTTTCAGGGATCTATGCACATATACACCAAGATCCCTCTGTTCATCAACACTATTAAGAGTCCTACCATTAGCCCTATACTCTACACATTTGTTATTCCTGCCAAAGTGAATTACCTCACACTTTTCCACATTAAACTCCATTTGCCACCTCTCGGCCCAGCTCTGCAACTTGTCCAAGTCTCTCTGCAAACTATAACACCCCTCTTCACTATCTACCACTCCTCCGACTTTGGTGTCATCCGCAAATTTACTAATCCATCCTTCAATACCCTCATCCAGATCATTTATAAAAATTACAAACAGCAGGGGCCCCAAAACAGACCCCTGAGGTACACCACTTAACCGAACTCCACGATGAATAACTTCCATCAACCACCACCCTCTGTCTTCTATCTGCTAGCCAATTCCTAATCCAATTAGCTAAATCACCCTCATATCCCATACATCTGCATTTTCTGCAGAAGCCTTCCATGGGCCCTTATCGAACGCCTTACTAAAGTCCATATATACACATCAACTGCCTTACCCCCATCCACCTCTTTGGTCACTTTTTCAAAAAACTCAATAAGGTTAGTAAGGCATCGACCTACCCTTCACAAAACCATGCTGACTATCCCCAATCAATTCATTTCTCTCTAAATAACTATAAATCCTATCCCTAATAATTCTCTCCAATACTTTGCCCACAACAGAAGTAAGACTCACCGGCCTATAATTCCCCGGAAAGTCTCTATTCCCCTTCTTGAACAATGGGACCACATTCGCTATCCTCCAGTCTTCCGGCACTATACCCGTAACCAACGACGACCTGAAGATCAGAGCCAGAGGCTCTGCAATCGCCTCTCTCGCCTCCCAGAGAATCCTAGGGTAAATCCCGTCCGGCCCAGGGGACTTATCTAACTTCAAACCCTCAAGAATATCTAGCACATCCTCCTTATCTACTTCAATACTTTCCAGTTTGCAACCCTGTATCCCAGTGTTCTCCACAACTACATTTACATCTCCCTGCGTGAATACCGAAGAGAAATATTTATTCAGTTGCCTCTCCAATCTCTTCAGGCTCCACGCACAACTTCCCACTGCTGTCTCTGACTGGCCCTAATCTTGCCCTAACCAATCTTCTATTCTTAACATATCTAAAGAAAGCTTTAGGATTCTCCTTAATCCTATCAGCCAAAGTCTTCTCGTGTCCCCTCTTAGCTCTCCTCAACTCACTCTTTAGCTCCCTCCTGGCTAATCTATAGCTATCCATTGCACTAACCGAGCCTTCAAGCCTCATCCTGACATAAGCCTCCTTTTTCCTTTTAACCAGCGAATCAACTTTTTTAGTACACCATGGTTCCCTTACTCGACCATTTCCTCCTTGCCTGACAGGGACATACTTATCAAGGACTCGCAGTAGCTGCTCCTTGAATAAGCTCCACATTTCAGATGTTCCCAGTCCCTGTAGTTTCCTAGTCCAACCTATGCACCCTAATTCTCTCCTTATGGCCTCATAATTACCCTTCCCCCAGCTATAACTACTGCCCCCAGCTTCATGCCTATCCCTATCCATCACTAAGGTGAACGTAACCGAATTGTGGTCACTATCACCAAAATGTTCACCAACTTCCAAGCCTAACACCTGGTCTGGCTCATTGCCCAGCACCAAATCCAATGTAGCCTCACCTCTAGTTGGCCTATCTACATACTGAGTCAAAAAACCTTCCTGCACACTTTGTACAAAAGATTGCAGAGGGAGAGGAGGACAGAGATCGTGGAGGGTCGTAGGATTGGAGGAGATGGCAGAAGGAAAGGAGGACAGAGATCACAGAGGGTCGTAGGGCTGGAGGAGATTGCAGAGGGAGAGGGGGACAGAGATCGCGGAGGGTCGTAGGACTGGAGGAGATGGCAGAGGGAAAGGAGGACAGAGATCACAGAGGGTCGTAGGACTGGAGGAGATTGCAGAGGGGGAGGAGGACAGAGATCGCGGAGGGTCGTAGGGTTGGAGGAGATTGCAGAGGGAGAGGAGGTCAGAGATCGCGGAGGGTTGTAGGGCTGGAGGTGATTGCAGAGGGAAAGGAGGACAGAGATCACAAGGGTCGTAGGGCTGGAGGAGATTACAGAGAGAGAGGGACAGAGATCGCAGAGGGTCGTAGGGCTGGAGGAGATTGTAGAGGGGGAGGAGGACAGAGATCACGGAGGTTCGTAGGACTGGAGGAGATTACAGAGGGAAAGGGGGACAGAGATCAGGAGGGTCATAGGGCTGGAGGAGATTACAGGAGAGAGGAGGAGAGATTGCGGAGGTCGTAGGGCTGGAGGAGATTACAGAGGGGAGGGGACAGAGATCACGGAGGGTCGTAGGGCTGGAGGAGATTACAGAGAGAGAGGGGACAGAGATCACGGAGGGTCGTAGGGCTGGAGGAGATTACAGAGGAGAGGGGGACAGAGATCACGAGGGTCGTAGGGCTGGAGGAGATTGCAGAGGGAGAGGGGACAGAGATCGCGGAGGTCATAGGGCTGGAGAGATTACAGAGGGAGAGGGAAGAGATCGCGGGGGTCATAGGGCTGGAGGAGATTACAGAAGGAGAGGGGGACAGAGATCACGGAGGGTCGTAGGGCTGGAGGATATTACAGAGAGAGAGGGGACAGAGATCACGGAGGGTCGTAGGGCTGGAGGAGATTACAGAGGGAGAGGGAGACAGAGATCACGGAGGGTCGTAGGGCTGAGGAGATTACAGAGGGAGAGGGGGACAGAGATCACGGAGGGTCGTAGGGCTGGAGGAGATTACAGAGGGAGAGGGGGACAGAGATTGCGGAGGGTCGTAGGGCTGGAGGAGATTACAGAGGGAGAGGGGGACAGAGATCACGGAGGGTCGTAGGGCTGGAGGAGATTACAGAGAGAGAGGGGGACAGAGATCACGGAGGGTCGTAGGGCTGGAGGAGATTACAGAGGGAGAGGGGGACAGAGATCACGGAGGGTCGTAGGGCTGGAGGAGATTACAGAGAGAGAGGGGGACAGAGATCGCGGAGTGTTGTAGGGCTGGAGGAGATTACAGAGGGAGAGGGGGACAGAGATCGCGGAGGGTCATAGGGCTGGAGGAGATTATAGAGAGAGAGCGGGACAGAGATCATGGAGGGTCGTAGGGCTGGAGGAGATTACAGAGGGAGAGGGGGACAGAGATCACAGAGGGTCGTAGGGCTGGAGGAGATTACAGAGAGAGAGGGGGACAGAGATCACGGAGGGTCGTAGGGCTGGAGGAGATTACAGAGAGAGAGGGGGACAGAGATCACAGAGGGTCGTAGGGCTGGAGGAGATTACAGAGGGAGAGGAGAGGTGATGGAGGGAAATAGAGAAGCAGAATGAGAATTAGAAAGTGCTTGCATGGCTGGAGCGGGAGCTATTGAAGGTCAGTGAGCGCGGGGGGAATGAGAGAATGACTCGGTTCTAATGAGGAGTTCTGTTTGGGTGAGATTTAGAGGTTAGGATGTGGGAGGCTGGCCAGCGATTGGTGAAATAGTTGGAAGTGGAGCTGGCAGTGCAGCGCAGGATTGCTGGGGAGCAGGTTTTCCCACTGAAACTGTAACAGATTCAAATTAACCAAATATTCCATGTGGCAAAGTGAGGTGATTAACCAATTCAGGTGTTAGTGGGCAGGAAGGTACAGTTTCAGCTCAGACATCTGCCTCTTTTCCTTTGAGAAATATCACTACAGGGCTTCATAAACAGACTGGACTCTGGTCTGCATGCTCTCTCGCGCTCTCTCTCTGCACTCTCTCTCTCTGCGCACTCTCTCTCTGTGCGCTCTCTCTCTCTCTGTGGTCTCTCGCGCTCTCTCTCTCTCTGCACTCTCTTTGCTCTCTCTCTTGCGCTGTCTCTCTTGCACTCCCTCTCTGCACTCTCTCTCTCGTGCTCTCTCTCTTTTGCACTCTCTCTCTTTTGCACTCTCTCTCTCTGCGCTCTCTCTCTCTGCGCTCTCTCTCTCTGCGCACTCCCTCTCTGCACTCTCTGTCTCGTGCTCTCTCTCTCGTGCTCTCTCTCTTTTGCACTCTCTCTCTTTTGCACTCTCTCTCTCTGCACTCTCTCTCTCTGTGCGCTCTCTCTCTCTCTGCGCTCTCTCTCTCTCTGCGCGCTTCTCTCTCTGCACTCCTCTCTCTGCACTCTCGCTCTCTGCTCTCTCTCTGCGCTCTCTCTCTCTGCACTCTCTCTCTCTTGTGCTGTCTCTCTCTTGCGCTGTCTCTCTCTTGTGCTGTCTCTCTCTTGCGCTGTCTCTCTCTTGCGCTGTCTCTCTCTTGTGCTGTCTCTCTCTTGCGCTCTCTCTCTCTTGTGCTGTCTCTCTCTTTTGTGCTCTCTCTCTCTTGCGCTCTCTCTCTCTTGCACTCCCTCTCTGCACTCTCTCTCTCGTGCTCCTCTCTTTTTGCACTCTCTCTATTTTGCACTCTCTCTCTCTGCACTCTCTCTCTCTGTGCGCTCTCTCTCTCTCTGCGCTCTCTCTCTCTCTGCGCTCTCTCTCTTTTGCACTCTCTCTCTGTGCTCTCTCTCTGTGCTCTCTCTCTCTGCACTCTCTCTCTCCGCTCTCTCTCTTGCGCTGTCTCTCTCTTGCGCTGTCTCTCTCTTGCGCTGTCTCTCTCTTGCGCTCTCTCTCTCTTGCGCTCTCTCTCTTTTGCGCTCTCTCTCTTTTGCGCTCTCACTCTCTGCGCTCTCTCCCTGCACTCTCTTTGCCCTCTCTCTCTTGCGCTCTCTCTCTTGCACTCTCTCTCGCTCTTGTGCTCTCTCTCTCTTGCACTCTCTCTCTTTTGCACTCTCCCTGCGCTCTCTCTCCCTGCGCTCTCTCTCCCTGTGCTCTCTCTCCCTGTGCTCTCTCTCTGCGCTCTCTCTCTCTCATGCTCTCTCCCTCTTGCGCTCTCTCTCTCTTGCGTGCTCTCTCTCTCTTGCACACTCTCTCTCTCTTGCACACTCTCTCTCTCTCTGCGCGCTCTCTCTCTCTGCGCGCTCTCTCTCTCTCTCGTGCTCTCTCTCTCTCGCGCTCTCTCGCGCTCTCTCTCTCTCAGCGCGCTCTCTCTCTCTGCGCGCTCTCTCTCTCTGCGCGCTCTCTCTCTCCGCGCTCTCTCTCTGCTCTCTGCACGCGCTCTCTCTCTCAGCGCGCTCTCTCTCTGCGCGCCTTCTGTGCGCTCTCTCTCTCTGCACACTCTCTGCACGGTCTCTCTCTCTGCGCTCTGTCTCTCTGTGCGCGCTCTCTCTCTCTGCGCGCTCTGTCTCTCTGCGCGCTCTCTCTCTCTCTGCTCTCTCTCTCTCTCTGCTCGCTCTCTCTCTCGCGCTCTCTCTCTCGCGCTCTCTCTCCTCTCGCGCTCTCTCTCTCCGCGCTCTCCCTCTCTCTCTCGCCCCCCGCGCTCTCTCTCTCGCGCGCTCTCCCTCTCTCTCTCGCGCTCTCCCTCTCTCTCCCCCTCTCTCGCGCTCTCTCTCTCGCATTCTCTCTCTCTCGCGCTCTTTCTCTCTCACGCTTTCTCTCTCTCTCGCGCTCTCTCTCTCACATTCTCTCTCTCTCGCGCTCTCTCTGTCTCTCTCGCGCTCTCTCTCTCTCTCGCGCTCTCTCTCTCTCTCGCGCTCTCTCTCTCGCGCTCTCTCTCTCTCGCACGCTCTGCGCGCTCTCTCTCTCGCACTCTGTCTCTCTCTCACACTCTGTCTCTCTCTCGCGCTCTCTCTCTCTCGCACTCTCTCTCTCGCGCTCTGTCTCTGCGCGCTCTGTCTCTGCGCGCTCTCTCTCTGCGTGCTCTCTCTCTGTGTGCTCTCTCTCTGCACGCTCTCTCTCTGCACGCTCTCTCTCTGCGCGCTCTGTCTCTCACACTCTCTCTCTCGCGCTCTCTCTCTCTGCCGCGCCTCCCTCTCTCGCTCTCTCTCTCGCGCTCTCTCTCTCTCCGCGCTCTCTCTCTCTCGCCACTCTCTCTCTACGCTCTCTCTCTCGCGCTCTCTCTCTCTCGCTCTCTCACTCCTCTCGCGCTCTCTCTCCTCTCTCCTCTCTCGCTCTCTCTCTCTCGCCTGCTCTCTCTCTCTTCTCCTCCGCGCCTCCTCTCTCTCACATTCTCTCTCTCTCGTGCTCTCTCTGTCTCTCTCGCGCTCTCTCTCTCTCTCCCGCACTCCTCTCTCTCTCTCCTCCTCCCCCGCGCTCTCCTCCCTCTCGCGCTCCCTCTCTCTCTCGCCGCTCTGCGCGCTCTCTCCTCGCACTCTGTCTCTCTCTCTCCCACACTCTGTCTCTCTCTCCGTCGTGCCTCTCTCTCTCTCGCACTCTCTCTCTCGCGCTCTGTCTCTGCGCGCTCTGTCTCTGCGCGCTCTGTCTCTGCGCGCTCTCTCTCTGCGTGCTCACTCTCTGTGCGCTCTCTCTCTGCGCGCTCTCTCTCTGCGCGCTCTCTCTCTGCGTGCTCTGTCTCTCACACTGTCTCTCTCTCGCACTCTCTCTCTCACGCTCTCTCTCTCGCGCCTCTCTCTCTCGCTCTCTCTCTCTCCGCTCTCGCTCTCTCTCTCTCGCTCTCTCTCTCTCTCTCTCGCGCTCTCTCTCTCGCGCTCTCTCTCTCGCGCTCTCTCTCTCTCGCGCTCTCTCTCTCTCTCGCGCTCGCTCTCTCTCTCGCGCTCTCTCTCTCGCGCTCTCTCTCTCTCTCGTGCTCTGCGCGCTCTCTCTCTCGCACTCTGTCTCTCTCTCGCGCTCTCTCTCTCTCGCAATCTCTCTCTCGCGCTCTGTCTCTGCGCGCTCTGTCTCTGCGCGCTCTCTCTCTGCGTGCTCTGTCTCTCGCACTCTCTCTCTTGCGCTCTCTCTCTGCGCGCTCTCTCTCTTGCGCTCTCTCTCTCATGCTCTCTCTCTCTCTTGCGCTCTCTCTCTCGCGCTCTCCTCTCTCTCACTCTGTCTCTGTGCGCTCTCTCTCTCTCTCGCTCTCTCACTCTCTCGCGCTCTCTCTCTCTCTCCTCGGCGCTCTCTCTCTCTCTCTCGTGCTCTCTCTCTCTCACTCTGTCTCTGTGCGCTCTCTCTCTCTCGCCTCTCTCTCTCTCCTCTCGCGCTCTCTCTCTCTCTCTCACACGCTCTCTCTCTCTTTCTCGCGCTCTCTGTTTCTCGCGCTCTCTCTCTCGCGGTCTCTCTCTCTCTCGCGCTCGCTCTCTCTCTCGCGCTCTCTCTCTCGCGCTCTCTCTCTCTCTCGTGCTCTGCGCGCTCTCTCTCTCGCACTCTGTCTCTCTCTCGCGCTCTCTCTCTCTCGCAATCTCTCTCTCGCGCTCTGTCTCTGCGCGCTCTGTCTCTGCGCGCTCTCTCTCTGCGTGCTCTGTCTCTCGCACTCTCTCTCTTGCGCTCTCTCTCTGCGCGCTCTCTCTCTTGCGCTCTCTCTTTCATGCTCTCTCTCTCTCTTGCGCTCTCTCTCTCGCGCTCTCTCTCTCTCACTCTGTCTCTGTGCGCTCTCTCTCTCTCGCTCTCTCACTCTCTCGCGCTCTCTCTCTCTCTCTTGCTCTCTCTCTCTCTCTTGCTCTCTCTTGCTCAGTGCCAGTTTCCACTCAGGGCAAAGCCAACTGATTCAGTAGAGGCCGTGTGATTCAGTGTTAGAGACTGGTGGCAGGAACTGACCAGTGGGACGAGTGTGTGCACTTTTATGGTGATCACGGAATGTTGAGCGCTTAAGCAGCCGACATCACTAAAATACAAATGCACCCGCTCCTTCATGGGATCTTACCATGCACACATTGCAGCATTATCCACCTTAACCAACTCAGAGGGAGCTGGATGTGAGACAATGTCCCGAACGACTCCATAGAAATGCCATTTCTCTCTTTCGCGGTAGCACAGTGGTTAGCGCTGCTGTCTCAGGGACCTGGGTTCGATTCCCAGCTCGGGTCACTGTCTGTGTGGAGTCTGCACATTCTCCCTGTGTCTGTGTGGGTTTCCTCCGGTTTTCTCCCACAGTCTAGGCACTCTGTTATAGAAAGGATATTACTAAACTAGAAAGAGTGCAGAGAAGATTTACTTGGATGCTACGAGAACTTGATGTATTGAGTTATAAGGAGAGGCTGGATAGACTGGGACTAAAACTAAAGGGCAGAGGTTTGAGGTGAGAGGGGAGAGATACAAAAGTGTCCCAGAGGGGCAATATTTTCACACAGAGAGTGGTGTGTGTCTGGAACGAGTTGTCAAAGGTAGTAGTAAAGGCGGATACAATTTTATCTTTTAAAAAGCATTTAGGTAGTTACATGGGTACGATTGATATAGAGAGAGATATGGACCAAATGTGAGCAATCGGGACTAGCTTATGGGTTAAAAAAGGGGGACAGCAAAGACAAGTTGGGCTGAGGGGCCTGTTTCCCTGCTGTAAACTTCCAGGATTCCAAGAAAGACATGCTGCTTAGCAGAAAAAAAATAACTGGATAAAAACAAATTACTGTGGATGCTGGAATCTGAAACCAAAAGAGAAAATGCTGGAAAATCTCAGCAGGTCTGGCGGCATCTGGAAGGAGAGAAGAGAGCTGATGTTTCAAATCCAGCTGACCTCTTGATCAAAACATCAGCACTTTCTTCTGCCAGACTTGCTGGAACTTTCCGGCACTTTTTTCTCTTCCGGGTGCAGTTTTGGCCGTGCTAAATTCTCCCTCGGCGTACCCGAACAGGTGCCAGAGTGTGGGATTTTCACAGTAACTTCACTGCAGTGTTAATGTAAGCCTTACTTAAAGTTTGAAGTTTTAAAGCTTTTGTTTATTAGTCACGAGTAAGGCTTACATTAACACTGCAATGAAGTTGCCGTGAAATTTGCACACTCGGGCGCCCGTTTGGGTCAACGCACCGTACTTGTGACATTAATAAATTTTAAAGAAGTTTTCACTTTGACATCAGGGCCTGTTCCCCTTATTGACACTCAGATTGGGCGGGCAGGCATTTGGGGCATTCTTAAACTCAGCAAACTCTGAGCTGGTCAGAGTGGGATGTGTACTCAGTGTTAATCAAATCCCTCCTGTACTGAATGAGCAAACAGCGATAAGCAGGCAGGGCAGTGAGGTGTGATCGTACAAGTGGGAGATTCCAGCACTGTCACGTTGTTCTTATCTCAGGCTGCTAAAGGTCGCACCCCACTGAATTCCGAGCAATCTCTTTCCTTATATTCACACCGATTATCTCTGCTTTACTTAAACATTTGGACATGTTAAGTTTCCCAAGCAGATAAAAATTGCTCTGATTTCCTGAGTTTAGCAGCTGACTCTATAGAAGTTCAGAATAATGGGATTGAAGTAGAGCTGAACTCTTCCTCCAAACCCCGATCGTGAGGATGTGAAAATTTTACTCAACATCGAGCTAACTCTTGTCTCCTTCCGCCTGCCCAGCACCTCACAAGCCCAGCTCACACTCACCCAAGCCTGCTATAGACACTGCGTCTGAGCTCCTTACATCTTCTGGGCTCATCCACTCCAGGTCAGCCTCTCACCCCTAGTAAACTTCACCTTGTCCAAACTCCTAACACCTACCCTAAACCCCGGCAGCACGGCGGCACAGTGGTTAGCACTGCTACCTCACAGAGCCGGGGTCCCGGGTTCGATTCTCGGCTCAGGTCACTGTCTGGGCGTGGAGTTTGCACATTCTCCCCCGTGTCTGCGTGGGTTTCTTTTGGGTGCTCCGATTTCCTCCCACAGTCCGAAAGATGTGCGGGTTAGGTTGATTGGCCAGGCTAAATTGCCCCTTAGTGTCAGCAGGATTTGCAGGGTAAATACATGAGGTTACACAAATGGGATCAGGGTGTAATTGTTGTGGGTGCAGGTTCAATGGGCTGAATGGCCTCCTCTGCACTGTAGGGATTCAATGATTCTAACCCGAACCATCATTCCCGTGCTCGGTAATGCACAGAGCCTCACTCCTTGCCTATCTTTGCACAATCTCCTCCAACCCACTCCCACCCTCTGTGGCCCTCAATTCTTCCTCCTTGAGTATGCCGGATTTTAATCAGCCCACCTTGTGGGCAGGTTTTCACCTTTGGCTCGGTGGCACAGTGGTTAGCACTGCTGCCTCACAGTGCCTGGGATCCAGGTTCAATTCTGGCCTTGGGACACTGTCTGTGCGGAGTCTGCACATTCTCCCCATGTCTGCGTGGGTTTCCCCCGCGTACTCCAGTTTCCCCCCACAGTCTGAAAGACGTGCTGGTTAGGTGCATCAGCTGTGCTAAATTCTCCCTCAGTGTACCCGAACAGACGCCAGAGTGTGGAAACTAGGGGAATTTCACAGTAACTTCATTGCAATGTTAATGTAAGCCTGCTTGAGACACTGATAAATGAGGTTTAAAGTAATTAGAGCAAGGAATAATTTGCCACCTCACATGCTGAGTATTTCCAGAGTTTCTGGTTTTACTTCAATTTCTTGAGGTTTGCTTTGCTCTCGTTGCCCTTAGCAACACACCTTCTCCAGCGGCTACACCTCTCCCTGTTTCTATACCCTCCGCCAGCAGCTACACCCCTCCCTGTCTCTGTAACCTCCTCCAGTCCCTACACCCCTCCCTGTCTCTGTAACCTCCTCCAGTCCCTACACCCCTCCCTGTCTCTGTAACCTCCTCCAGTCCCTATACCCCTCCCTATCTCTGTAACCTCCTCCTGCCCCTACACCCCTCCCTATCTCTGTAACCTCCTCCAGCCCCTACACCCCTCCCTCTCTCTGTAACCTCCTCCAGCCCCTATACCCCTCCCTATCTCACACACACTCCTTTGACTCCCTTTAAGCAAAATAAGGAAATAGTGAGACAATTTTATCACTAAATCGAGGCGTGTTTTATCAATAAATCCTGGAGAAGGTTACAGAGAGAGGGAGGGGTGTAGGGGCTGGAGGAGGTTACAGAGAGACGGAGGAGTGTAGGGGCGGTGGAGGTTACAGAGAAGGGAGGGGTGTAGAGGCTGTGGAGTTACAGAGAGAGGGAGGGGTGTAGGGCTGGAGGAAGTTACAGAGAGAGGGAGGGGTTAGGGGCAGGAGAGTTACAGAGAGAGGGAGGGTTAGGGGCAGGTGGAAGTTCAGAGAGAGGGAGGGGTGTAGGGGCTGGAGGAGGTTACAGAGAGAGGAGGGGTGTAGGGGCTGGAGGAGGTACAGAGAGAGGGAGGGGTGTAGGGCTGGAGGAGGTTACAGAGAGAGGGAGGGATGTAGGGGCTGGAGGAGGTTACAGAGAGAGGGAGGGGTGTAGGGGCTGTGGAGGTTACAGAGAGAGGGAGGGGTGTAGGGGCTGGAGGAGGTTACAGAGAGGAAGAAGTGTGGGGGCTGGAGGAGGTTACAGAGAGAGGAAGGGATGTAGGGGCTGGAGGAGGTTACAGAGAGAGGGAGGGATGTATGGAGGAGGAGGGATGTCTATGAGGGGTTTGAACACAGGAACGAGGGTTTGAGGTTGGTCTCTGGGTACAGCAGGATGGGTTCGGGAATCTGGTCACTAGCTAGATGTATAGCAGGGGTCTAGATGGGCTGAATGTCATGAAGGGTTTGACGGGTCCATTATTGGAATAGTTAAATCTCAAATCACCCGACCTTCTACAAGGACAAGTGATGCAGGGAGAATATGGAATTGTGAGTGGGATCAGACTGTGCTCATAGCCTGGGAACACCATACCAATTCTTTCTCACTCTGCCTCATAGTAACGAATTGAAACCCCAGAGGGGACCCGGGCAGTGTGGAAGTGCAGACAGTCTGTTTTACCTCATGTCCACTGACCCTCTGATCACGTCAGCTGAGTTTCTCCCTCTAATCCCTCACTCCGTCTCTCCCTCCCCGCCCTCACTGTTTCACTCTGCCTCTCAATCCCTGCCACACACCCCCCTCCCCTTGCTCCTCAGTCCTGTGTGGGGCAACGGATCAGCACCACCCTCTCTTTCTGTGCCCTCTCTCTGGAGGGATATTGGGATCTTTCTGTGTAGTCTTCACACTTAGGTGACCCTGCCGGGCAGTAACTAAGCAGACAGGCGGAGGGCAGTGGACAGAACAGGCACAGCATGGGACTTTGATTTGATTTATTATTGTCACCTGTATTGGGATACAGTGAAAAGTATTGTTTCTTGTGCGCTATAATGACAAAGCATACCATTCATGGAGAAGGAAACAAGAGAGTGCAGAATGCAGTGTTACAGTCGTAGCTAGGGTGTAGAGATGTAAGGTAGGTCTGTTCAGAAGTCTGACAGCAGCAGGGAAGAAATTGTTCTTCAGTCAGATGATCCCAGACCTTTCCCGGTGGAAGAGAGAATGTCCGGGAGTGTGTGAGTTTCCCCGATTACCCTGGGCGCTTTTCCGAGGCTGGTGTGTGTGATGGACGGGGCTATGTTCCTGTAGTTTCTTGCAGTCTTGAGCAGAGCAGGAGTCACACCAAGCTTTCTGTGGTGCATCTGTAAAAGTTGGGGATAGTGGTAGGGAACAAGTGTATGGGAGGGAACAGGAGAACCAACACTCACTAGTGAGAGAAAAAGAAATGTAAAACCTCAGCGGGACGAGGGTGAGTCTCTTAAGCACCATTTAATTGTCACACCCTCCTAAACCACACAACTGCCCTGACTGTAAACACAAACTACGTCAATCTAACATTAATCTTATAGCCACAGGCTCCCTGGCGCAGTTTCCAATTCATCGAAGTCACATTCTCACATCAAAACAAGAGGCTTTGGGTTCAAACCACATTCCAGATCCAACCTGACCCTCCTATTCATTACCGAGGGAGTGCCGCACTGTCAGAGGGTCAGTGCTGAGGGAGTGCCGCACTGTCAGAGGGTCAGTGCTGAGGGAGTGCCGCACTGTCAGAGGGTCAGTGCTGAGGGAGTGCGCACTGTCAGAGGGTCAGTGCTGAGGGAGTGCCGCACTGTCAGAGGGTCAGTGCTGAGGGAGTGCCGCACTGTCAAGGGTCAGCAAGTGCCCACTGTCAGAGGGTCAGTGCTGAGGGACCCCCAACACAACCCACCAACACGAGGGAGTGCCGCACTGTCAGAGGGCAGTGTGAGGGAGTGCCGCACTGTCAGAGGGTCAGTGCTGAGGGAGTGCCGCACTGTCAGAGGGTCAGTGCTGAGGGAGTGCCGCACTGTCAGAGGGTCAGTGCTGAGGGAGTGCCGCACTGTCAGAGGGTCAGTGCTGAGGAAGTGCCGCACTGTCAGAGGGTCAGTGCTGAGGGAGTGCCGCACTGTCAGAGGGTCAGTGCTGAGGGAGTGCCGCACTGTCAGAGGGTCAGTGCTGAGGGAGTGCCGCACTGTCAGAGGGTCAGTGCTGAGGGAGTGCCGCACTGTCAGAGGGTCAGTGCTGAGGGAGTGCCGCACTGTCAGAGGGTCAGTGCTGAGGGAGTGCCGCACTGTCAGGAATGCAGTCAATCAGAAGGACCATTAAATCAGAGGTCCTTGGATGATGATGAAGATCACTCAGGCACTTTGTGAAGAAGAGCAGGAGACGGCACCTTGATGTCCTTGCCCGTATTTATCCCTGAACTGACATTGTTAACGAATCTGATTCGTCATTATCTGCGCTTAGTTTGTGGGATCTTGCTGTGTACCTGCTTTTGTGTTCGAGCAGTGGCTTGTGTTTCAGCAAAGTCGGCTGGGGTTTGGGATTTGGTGAGGTGGAGCCAGGCGCTATGTCAATGCAAGGCCTTGGGTTCTATCTTCTTTGGAGCACGTACTTGCTGAGGTGAAGTCAATGTCAGCTGAAGCGAGTCACTCATTTGTCACAGTTGACACCACAGCCTGGGACACTGTGTTACTCGCTGTCCCAAATCCAGAGAAGCTCTCTCAGCAAGAAGACTAATTCACCTCTTCCAGAACTTGCCACAATCATTCACCAGCAGAGAGACCGCAGAGAGTGAATAACCACTGCAGGATGCAATTTGATATTGTCAAGATGTAGATCTTGGCTTCATGTCACACTATCTGTAACCCCTATGACTTGCCTGGGTTTGCAAAAAACTGTGCTGTCTGGAGACAATACACATCTCTCTAACCAAAGCTCAGTGCTCCTTCCACTCACATTGTTAGCCACTTTAAAACTTAAATAGCAGGTTAGGTGTAAGGATTCACATTCTAATCAGTAATCTGTAAACTGTCTATGCTGATATGTGTGCTATTGCAGACCAGAACATTTCATTCGCCTGACAAAGACCACAGGGTCGAAAGCTTGTGAGTTTACTATCAAATAAATCGGTTGGATTTAAACCTGCTGTTGTCAGACTTCTTACAACAGAACCTTACTGTGCCTCTAGGATGTCCCATCTGTACTCCCCAGGCCACCAACTATTTTCAGAATCATTGAATCTCTGCAGTGCAGAAGGAGGTCATTCGACTCATTGGGCCTGCACGGACAACAGTCCCAACCAGATCCTGTCCCTGTAACCCCAGGCACCCACCCAGCTAGCCCCCCCCCCGACACACAGCGCAATTTAACATGGTCAATGCATCGAACCCGCTCATCTTTGGACTGTGGGAGGAAACTGGAGCATCCGGAGGAAACCCACACAGGCACTGGGAGAAGGTGCGGATCTGCAGAGACAGTGACCCAAGCCGGGAATCAAACCTAGATCCCTGGCGCTGTGAGGCGTCGATAGTAGTCATGATGTAGAGATGCCGGCGTTGGACTGGGGTAAACTCAGTAAAGTTTGACAACACCAATTTTAAATCCAACCGATTTATTTGATAGTAAACCCTGTGAGGCAGCAGTGCTAACCACTATGTCACCTTGCTGTCTTGCGGGAACTGGGGGAGTAGGGAGCCGGAGGTGGGTTAAAAATGATGGCACAGTAGTTAGCACTGCTGCCTCACAGTGCCAGGGACCTGGGTTCGACTCCAGCAGCCGATGACTGTCTCCGCGCGTTCTCCCCATGTGATAAATCCTCCCTCAATGTACCCAAACAGGCACTGGAATGTAGCGGATCTTCACAGTAACTTCACTGCAGTGTTAATGTAATCCTACTTGTGACACTAAGAAATTAAACTAAACAAAAACTAATCTTTCTATCCAATGATATTTCAGACGGCAAGAATGGGAATAAGATATCACTGGTTTCCATCCCGCTAAAGATACCTTTAATGCGCTAGCCAGCGGCATAACTTGGGAAATATGGAAGATTTCCAACTAAATAGGGCGGTTAAGGAATCAAATTTTGGAAGCTGTGGTATCCCAAAGAGTAGAGACAAGGCAAGAGAGGACGCTACAAATGTGGGAAATGATAAACAGACCATGATAGGAAGGGACACAGTACAGAATTAAGTGTAGATCTGCAGAGAAGGCTGGATGCTACAAAAATAATAAAAGGGCAAAAGTAAAAGCTCGACATCTAAATGCGTGTAGTATTTGAAACAAAAGAGATTAACTGATAGGGCAAGCAGGAATTAATAATTCAGATCTGGTAGCCAATACAGAGACAAGGGTGACGTAGACCAGGACCTGAATACTGAAGCATCTGTGATATTTAGGGAGTTAGGAAATGGAGGAGGAATGGCTCTGTTAATTAATTCTTGTATTAGCACATCAAAGAGCGATCATCTATGTTCAGGAACATAGGATGTAGAACGAGTTTGGGTTGAGGTGAGAAATGACAAAGGCAAGAACCAAAAGTAGGGAGGTTATTGCTCCAGGGCATTGGTGAGACCACACCTGGAGTATTGTGTCCAGTATTGGTGGTCTTATTTAAGGAAAGATTTACATTCTTTCGTGAGATGTGGGCTGGGCCAGCATTCGTTTGTGTGCTGGAGGCAGTTCAGAAGAACCCTACGAGGTTAATACCAGAAATGGGTGTGTTGCTTTAAGAGGGAAGGTTAAACAGGTTTGGTTTGTACGTGCTGGAATTTAGAAGAGTTAAAGAAGGGACTTGATTGAAAACTCTACATCATCGGGAATGAAGTGGAAAGGGTCAAGTTTCTAAGTGTCCAGATCACCAACAACCTGTCCTGGTCCCCCCCACCATGCTGATACTACAGTTAATAAAGTTCATCAACGCCTCTACTTCCTCAGAAGACTAAGGAAATTTGGCGTGTCAGCTGTGACTCTCACCAACTTTTACAGATGCACCATAGAAAGCATTCTTTCTGGTTGTATCTGACTGCAAGGAAATACAAAAGCTTATAAATGTAGCCCAGTCCATCACGCGAACCAGCCTCCCATCCATTGACTCTGTCTACACTTCCTGGAAAAGCAGCCGGCATAATTAAGGACCCCACACACCCTGAAAATTCTTTCTTCCACGTTCTTCCGTCAGGAAAAATATACAGAAGTATATCACGTACCAACCCACTCAAAAACAGCTTTTCTTCCCTGCTGTCATCAGACTTTTGAACGGACCCACCTTACATTAAGTTGATCTTTCTCTACACCCTAGCTATGACTGTAACATTCTGCACTCACTTTGTTCCTTCTCTACGTACAGTATGCTTTGTCTGTAGAACGCACAAGAAACATTACTTTTCACTGTATGTTAATACATGTGACAATAATAAATGGCCTTTAAGACCCTGAGGGATTGCGACAGAGCGGATGAGGAGAGAATGTTTTCTCTTGTTGGAAAGCAAGCAGTCAGTATTTAAAAATAAATACTATTTAAGACAGAGATATGGTGAATGTCTTCCTTTCTTGCAAGAGGATTGTGAGTCTCTGGAACACTTTCTCAGAAGGCAGTGGAAGCAGTCTTTGAATATTTTTAAGGCAGAGCTGGACAGATTCTTGATGATGTGGACAGGCTGCTGTTGGACTGGGGTAAACACAGTAAGGAGTCTCACATCACGAGGTTAAAGTCTCGTTAAAGACCACCGATACTGTACACCCGTTTATTTGATTGCAAAATCCATCAGCTTTCGGAAACGGTGTTCCTTCGTCAGCTATTTAGAAGGTTCTGATCAGAGAAAGGCGTATAACGTCACACATAGTTTACAGAATACTGATCAGAATGCGATTCTTTAAACCTAACCTGCTATTCAAGTCTTAAAGATGCAGATAATGTGAGTGGAGATAGCATAAGGCACAGGTTAAAGAGATGTATATTGTCTCCAGACAGGACAGTAAGTGAGATTTTGCAAGCTCTGGCAAGTCGTGGGGGGGTTACAGATAGTGTGACATGAACCCAAGATCCCGGTTGAAGCTATTCTTATGTGTGCAGAACTTGGCTATCAGTTTCTGCTCAGTGACTCTGCGCCATTGTGTGTCGCGAAGGTCGCCTTCACATTATCACATTATTCATGTTACATTACATGTCACATGCATCCTTCAGTACGCTTCCTGAATTCCAGGCTGGAACCTTGGAAATGGCAGAGATGGATATAGGTGGCATTTTACTCACCCAGGAGGGAGGACCTGAACGAGCTCAGCTAAATTCACAGCCTCAAATGTAGATGCTACCATTGTCACAGTAACGGCAGACAGTCAAAAGTTTCCAGTTAAAGTGATGACAGGTGGGAAAAGCAGCCCTGTCCATGCAGGAGTGAAGCAAACAGCAATGCCCCCGGGCAGGGTAAAACTCCAGCTCACAGCCGTGTAGCAGGTTGAGGGGCTGCTGGATCCAGGAGCTTGGAAATACTCCAGCTGGTAATTCCAGCTCTCCCAGTCAAAGGGAAATGGGAGTTTCGCAGCTTACTGGAATCATCCTCCCTGCTGCAGCCCCGCCTGTTGGGATAGAAGAGCAGGAAGAGGTTTCTGAGCCGAGGGGAACAGAATGGTAAAGTGAGACTTGTGTCACTGGCAGTCAAGGTGAGGATCCACACGTAATTAAAAAGAAAGGAACAGCCCCTTGAGTCTCCTTCACCATCCACTGAGATCATTGGGTGACACAGTGGTTAGCACTGCCGCCACGGACCCAGGTTCAATTCCCGGCTTGGCTCACAGTCTGTGCAGAGTATGCACATTCTCCCCGCGTCTGCGTGGGTTTCCTCCGGGTGCTCCGGTTTCCTCCGGGTGCTCCGGCTTCCTCCCACAGTCCGAAAGACGTGCTGGTTAAGTGCATTTACCATGCTAAATTCTCCCTCAGATGGAGTGTGGCGACTAGGGGATTTTTGCAGTAACTTCATTGCATTGTTAATATAAGCCTACTTGTGACACTAATAGAACATAGAACATAGAACATTATAGCGCAGAACATGCCCTTCGGCCTTCGATGTTGTGCTGACCAATATAAAAAGCAATGACCCTCCAAACTAAACCATTCCCTTCTCTTCCATAAACTTATCAACTAACCTCTTAAACGCCACCAAACTTGGCGCATCTACAACTGCCGCAGGCAGGGCATTCCACTCCCTAACCACCCTATGGGTAAAGAACCTACCTCTGATATCCGTCCTATAACTATCACCCCTTAATTTAAAGCTGTGTCCCCTCGTGCTAGCTTTCTCCATCCTAGGAAAAAGGCTATCACTGTCCACCCTATCTAAACCTCTAATCATCTTATATGTTTCGATAAGGTCCCCTCTTAGCCGCCTCCTTTCTAACGAAAACAACCTCAAATCCCTCAGCCTCTCCTCATAAGACCTGCCCTCCATACCAGGCAACATCCTGGTAAACCTCCTCTGTACCCTCTCCAATGCCTCCACATCTTTCTTATAATGTGGGGACCAGAACTGCACACAATACTCCAAGTGCGGCCGCACTAGAGTTTTGTACAGTTGCAACATGACGTTGCGGCTCCGAAATTCAATCCCCTACCAATAAAAGCTAAGACTCCGTATGCCTTCTTAACAACCTTATTGACTTGATTGCCAACTTTCAGGGATCTATGCACAAATACACCAAGATCCCTCTGTTCATCAACACTATTAAGAATCCTACCATTAGTAAATAAACTTTACTCCCCTCATTGTAAAAGTGAGACCTCTTATTCTTAAACCTGTGGCCCCCTAGCTCTGGTGTCTCCCACAAGAGGAAATATCCCCTCGGTGCCCACCCTACCAAGCCTCTCCAATTTCAATGTGTGTGGATTGGTTACTAACCTCCTTGATTTCATTTCAAATAGCCTATCATCAGGTTGTAGCTCACCGTGTGAGCATGGCATGGTGGCACAGTGATTAGCATTGCTGCTTCACACCACCAGGGACCCCGGTTCGATTCCCAGCTTGGGTCACTGTTTGTGTGGATGCTGCACATTCTCCCCGCGTCTGTGTGGGTTTCCTCCGGGTGCTCCGGTTTCCTCCCTGTACCAAGGTGTGTGGGTTAGAATTGGTTTATTGTCACATGTATTAGGGTGCAGTGTGCATAAGTACTGTTTCTTGCGTGCTATACAAAGCATACCATTCATAGAGAAGGAAAAGAGAGAACATAGAACATTACAGTGCAGAACAGGCACTTCGACCCTCAATGTTGCGCCGACCAATTAAGAAAAAGCAATGACCCTCTAACCTAAACCATTCCCTTTTCATCCATAAACCTATCCAGGGACCTCTTAAACGGCCCCAAACTTGGCGCATCTACAACTGCAGCAGGCAGGGCATTCCATACCCTTACCACCCTCTGGGTAAAGAACCTACCTCCGACATCCATCCTATAACTACCTCCCCTTAATTTAAAGCTATGTCCCCTCGTGCTAGCTTTCTCCATCCGAGGAAAAAGGCTATCACTGTCCACCCTATCTAAACCTCTAATCATCTTATATGTTTCAATAAGGTCTCCTCTTAGCCGCCTTCTTTCTAACGAAAACAACCTCAAATCCCTCAGCCTCTCTTCATAAGACCTGCCCTCCATACCAGGCAACATCCTGGTAAACCTCCTCTGTACCCTCTCCAATGCCTCCACATCTTTCTTATAATGTGGGGACCAGAACTGTACACAATACTCCAAGTGCGGCTGCAGTAGAGTTTTGTACAGTTGCAACATGACATTGCGGCTCCGAAATTCAATCCCCCTACCAATAAAAGCTAAGACTCCATATGCCTTCTTAACAACCTTATCGACTTGATTGCCAACTTTCAGGGATCTATGCACATATACACCAAGATCCCTCTGTTCATCAACACTATTAAGAGTTCTACCATTAGCCCTATACTCTACGCATTTGTTATTCCTGCCAAAGTGCGTTACATCACTTTTCCGCAGAATGTAGTGTTATAATCATACTAGGTGTAGAGAAAAGAATCAACTTAATGTAAGGTAGGTCCATTCATAAGTCTGACAGCAGCAGGGAAGAAGCTGTTCTTGAGTCAGTTGGTACATGACCTCAGACTTAGATTGTAACCTAATCTGTGTAAATACTGATGTTAAGTAATCAGTATTATAAAACCCTTTAATCCCTAGTATCGTTCTAATTTAATCCTTCAAACACTTTCATTGATATTGTCAGTGGACGAGGAATCCAGAGACCCAGGGTAATGTTGTGGGGACCCGGGTTCGAATCCCACAGCAAACGATGGAATTTGAATTCAATAAAAAATATCTGGAATTAAAAATCTACTGATAACAATTGTTGGAAAAGCCCATCTGGTTCACTAACGTCCTTCAGGGAAGGAAATCTGCCATCTTTACCTAGTCTGGCCTACTAGCAAGCACGTCTTCAGTTCAAGGGTGATTATTTGATTTGATTTATTATTGTCACATACATTAGTATACAGTGAAAAGTATTGTTTCTTGTGTGCCTTTCAGACAAAGCATACCGTTCATAGAGAAGGGAAGGAGAAGGTGCAGACTGTAGTGTTACAGTCATAGCTGTTGGTAGGAGCTTGCTGTGCACAAGATGACTACCACATTATAAGGCGGCTGGCACAGTGGTTAACACTGCTCCCCACAGCACCAGGGACCCGGGTGCACATTCTCCCCGTATCTGCGTGAGTTTCCTCCGGGTGCTCCGGTTTTCTCCCACAGTCCAAAGATGTGGATTGACCGTGCTAAATTGCCCCTTAGTGCCAAGGGGGGCTAGCTAGGGTAAATGCATGGGGTTACGGGGATGGTGCCTGACTGGGATTGTGGTCAGCACAGACTCGATGGGTCGAACAGCCTCCTTCTGCACTGTAGGGATTGAATGAGTGACTGCCGTTCAGGAAAGTATTTTGTTGGCTGTATGTAGTGTTTGGGAATGTTCTGTGAATAGAAATGCTGAGCTGCTTCACTCACACTGTGCTGGGCTGCTGGAATAGGTGAAAATATTCCTTCAATTAATAAATAAGGACTGACATTATAAGGCAATGATGGAATAGTGATGGTTCAGAGATCAAAGAATCATAGAATCCCTACAGTGCAGAAGGAAGGCCATTCGGCCCATCGAGTCTGCACCGACCACAATCCCACCCAGGCCCTATCCCCAAAACCCATGCATTTACCCTAGTTAGTCCCCTCTGATATAGGGGCAACTTATCATGGTCAATCCACCTAACCCACACATCTTTGGACTGTCGGAGGAAACTGGAGCACCCAGAGAAAACCCACACAGAGACAGGGAGAATGTGCAGACTACAAACAGACAGTGACCCAAACTGGGAATTGAACCCAGGTCCCTGGCACTGTGAGGCAGCAGTTAACCCACTGCACCACCCATAGTAGGTGGAATGTGGGTTCCTATTCACTGCGACCCCAGACTCTCCTGTGTGTGTGTGCGTGTGTCTGTGTGTGCAGTGTGTGTGTCAGTGTGTATGTGTGTGTGTGAGTGTGAGTGTGTGTCTGTGAGTGTGTGTGTGTGAGTATGTGTGTGTGTCTGTAAGTGAGTTGCGTGTGTGTGTGTGTGTGTGTGTGAGTGTGAATGTGTGAGTGTGTGTGAGAGAGAGAGTTGAGTGTGTGTGAATGTGTTGTGTGTCTGTCTGTGCGTGTGTCTGTCTGTGCGTGTGTCTGTCTGTGAGTGTGTGTGTCTGTGAGTGTGTGGTGAGTGTGTCATGGATGTGGTGAGTGTGTGAGTATGCGTGTGTGTCTGTGAGTGTGAGTGTGTGTGTGTCTGTGAGTGTGAATGCGTGAGTGTGTGTGTGTATGAGAGAGAGTGTGAGTGTGTGAATGTGTGTGAGTGTGTGTGGTTTGTGTGAGTGTGTGTGAGTGTGTCTGTGTGTGTGTGTGTCTGTGAGTGTGTGTGTATGTAGTGAGTGTGTGAGTGTCTGTAGTGGTGTGTGAGTGTTGTGTCTGTGAGTGAGTGTGTGGTTGTATGTGTTGTGAGTGTGAGTGTGTAATGTGTGTGTGTGTGAGTGTGTGTTGTTGTGTGTGTGTGTGTGTGTGGTGTGTGTGTGTGTGTGTGTGTGTGAATGTGTGTGTGTATTGTGTGAGTGTGTGTGTCTGATGAGTGGTGTGTGTGTGTGTGTGTGTGTGTGTGTGAGTGTGTATGTCTATGGTGGTGTGTGATGTGTGTGTGTGTGTGAGTGTGTGTGAATGTGTGTGTGTGTGTGTGTGTATGTGTGTGAGTGTGAGTGTGTATGTCTAGAGTGAGTGTGTGTGAGTGTGAGTGTGTGTGTGTGTGTGTGTATGTGTGTGTGGTGGTGTCTGTGAGTGGAGTGTGTGTGTGATGTGTGTGTGTGTGTGTGTGTGTGTGTGTGTGATATGTGTGTGTTGTGTGTGTGGTGTGTGAATGTGGGTGTGTGTGTGTGTGTGTGAGTGGAGTGTGTATGTCTATGAGTGAGTGTATGTGAATGTGTGTGTGTGTGTGGTGTGTTGTAGGTGATGTGAGGACAGGTGATGTGTGAGTGATGTGTGTGTGTTGGTGTGTGTGTGTGTGTGTGTGTGTGTGTGTGTGTGTGTGTGTGTGTGTGTGTGTGTGTGTGTGTGTGTGTGTGTGTGTGTGTGTGTGTGTGTGTGTGTGTGTGTGAGTGTGCATCAGTGAGTGTGTGAGTGTGAGTGTGTGAGTGTTATGCCCTGAACATAAGAAATAGGAGCAGGAGTAGGCCATCTAACCCTTCGACCCTGCCCTGCCATTCAACAAGATCATGGCTGATCTGAAGTGGATCAGTTCCACTTTCCCGCTTTCTCCCCATAACCCTTAATTCCCTTGTCCATCAGAAATCTATCTACCCGTGGCTTAAATATATTCAGCGAGGTAGCCTTGACCACTTCAATGGGCAGAGAATTCCAGAGATTCACCAACCTTTGAGTGAAGAAGTTCCTCCTCGACTCCAATCTAAACTACCCCCCCACCCCTTATTTTGAGGCTGTACCCTTTAGTCCTGCTATCCTTTCTAAGCGGGAAGAATCTCTCTATCTCTACCCTATCCATCCCCTTCATTATCTTATATGTCTCCCCCCCTCAGCCTTCTAAACTCCAGTGAGTACAGACCCAGTCTATTCAATCTCTCCTCATAGACTAACCCCCCCATCTCTGGTATCACCTGGTGAACCTTCTCTGCACCCCCTCCAAGGCCAATACATCCTTTCGCAAATGCCTCGACCAAAACTGCACCCAGTACTCCAGCTGCGGCTTCACCAGTGCCCTGTACAGTTGCAACAAGACCTCCCTGCTTTTATGTTCTATAAATTATAGAATTATATATTATATTCTGATAGGGCCAATTACCACAAATCAGCACCACTGGACAGCAGAATGTGTTAACAGCAAAGCAAAATTTAGTACAAAGCACAAGAACAAGCAACTCCTCTGTGGGGAGACGGTGGTGTGTGTGTGTTGGGGGTGGGGGGAGGGTGGAGGGCAGGGGGTGCGGGGTGGAGGGCAGGGGGAGTGGGGAAATTGGATTAGAAAGGATTGAGACGGAGGAGAACAGTCATGAGCTGAATTGTTGAACTCGGTGTTGAGTTCAGTAAGGAACCTGGCTGGAAGAGAAGGTGCTGCTCCTTAAGTTTGTGTTGGGCTTCACTGTAAAAATTACAGCAGGCTAAGGACGGATATGAGGACACAAAGGCAAAGTGCTGAGTCGAAACAGCAACGGGCAGAAGGGCTGGGGTCGTGCTTCCCCACAGAGCAAAGATGTTCCACTAAGCAGTCACCCAGTGTGTGTCTCATCTCCCCCCAGTGTGGAGGGACAGCGAGCACAGCAGATTGAAGGAGATACAAGTGAATTTTTGCTCCATCGGAAAGGACAAAGGGGCGGCCAGCGCTCCGAGAGCTAGTGGCTTTTGCTACCAAATAAACCTCTTGGCCTTTAACCTGGTGTAGTGTGCGATTTCTTCCTGTGTCGGGATGGCAGACTCTCTCTCTCTCTCTGCGTGCAGTGTTACAGAGAGCTGTCAACCTTGAAGGGTGATGAGAGGCGGACAGCTGATTATCCTTGTGCTAAATATAGAGGCGGCCGCACCCCTGGAGAGGGCGAGTGACGCACTTCACAAATAACGGCAGGTGGAGCAGGGAAGGGGAATGAAGCGATGAAGGTCAGGCGATGCAGGATGATCTTGGCACCAATCCAACGCTGAGCATCATCTCAGCCCGGGCAAAAAGATGATCGCAATCAGGAGGCGGAGGAGAATTCAGTAAGACCAGAGTCACCCAGAAAATAATGCCCACACCTGTACACGTCTCCACGTGTGTATATGCGTGTGCGTGTGAGGTGTACATATACACGCACGAACTGTTCTCTCGCTCACAATGTCCGCTCACGGGCTGGTCAACAATTGAGAACAATCCCCAGGTGATATCGAGGGCTGGCATGGATGGGATGGGCCAAATGGCCCATCTACGCAGGTCTGCGCAGAGTCCCGGCTTTGACGAAGGGTCGTCCGCACTCGAAGCATCAGCTTTTTGTTCTCCTCATGGATGCTGCCAGACCTGCTGGGATTTTCCAGCGTTTTTCCCTTTTGGTTTCAGATTTGCAGCATCCGGACTTGCTCTGTGCCCCGTTCAATAGCTCTGTGTGAGATGATGAGAGTGGGCTCTCGATTGGTGCTCAGAGTGTGTTTGATTCGTTGAAAGTCAATAATAATGGCCGTGGCCGTTTCCCCAGCCTCCCCACTTGCCCTCCCTCCCAAAAACCAGAGAAGGGGCCCCTCTCACTCAACCAGCCTCTACGTTCAAAGGGTTGTCCTCCGCCAACTCCAGCACAGTGCTACAACGAAACATACCCCGTCATCCCCTCCCCCTCCACCTCCTGCCAGCATTCCACAGGGACCACTCCTTCCGGGACACCCCTCGTCCACTCCTCTGTCACACCCCTCAATCCCTTCCCACAGCAAACAATCGCACCCTCACGCTTTCCTTGCTCACTTCCAAGGCCCCAAATTTTTACAGATGCACCCCCACACAAAGCGTCGTTCCCAGATGTATCACAGCTTGGTCTGGGCTCCTGCTCTGCCCCAAGGAACTACAAAAGGGTTGCGAATGAAGCCCAATCTGTCACACAAACCAGCCTCTCCCATCCGATACCTCTGCCGACACTTCCCGCTGTCTCGGAAAAGCAGCCAGCATAATTAAGGACCCCACGCACCCCGGACATTCTCTCTTCCACACTCTTCTGTCGGAAAAAAGTTACCAACCGACTCAAGAACAGCTTCTTCCCTGCTGCTGTCAGACTTTTGAATGGACCTGCCTCGCATTAAATTGATCTTCCTCTATATCCTAGCTATGACTTTACCACTACATTCTGTATTGTCTCCTTTCTTTCTCTGTGAATGGTATGCTTTGTCTGTACAGCGCAGAAGAAACAATATTTTTCACTGTATGTTAATACAATAATAAATTAAATCAAACACTCCTTTCCAATGGAGCAAAGATTCACTTGTACCTCCTTCAATTTAATCTGCTGTGCTCCCTTTCCCTCTGTACTGGGGAGATGAGACACGGACTGGGGGACTGCTTTGTGGAATATCTTTGCTCCGTCAATAAGCATGGCCCAGCCCTTCAGTCATTTGCCTTTGTGCCCCAGAAGAAGGAGCAGTGCTCCGAAAGCTAGTAGATTTTGCTACCAATAAACCTGTTGGACTTTAACCTGCTGTTGTGAGACTTCTTACTGTGTTTACTCCAGTCCAACACCAGCCTCTCCGCCTCATCCTAACACAGGCCCATCCCACTCTCTGAGGGGCAGGACAGACCCTCCCTGCACCGCTCCCCCCCCCCCATCCCATCCCCCAAAGGGTGGCCTCTGTCCATGCGTTGTGTCAGGGAAGTCCAGCTGGCAATGTGTGCACAGCAAGATCCCAAGCAGAGGCAGTGAATGATGGGCAGCTTTCCATTCTCTCGGTAATGTTGGCCTGGGGGGGGGGAGAGGCTGCAAGTCTCTGAGGGACGGAGGAGGTAGGGGAGGGAGAGGTACAAATCCTACCAGCTACCAGCTGTGCCAGGGGTGGGGCCGGGCATCGAGGGGTTGAGTGCGGGGAGGAAACACATTAGCGAGGACGGACTGGCTGCTCACTCTCCCCCAGCCCCTCTCCCCAAGCACTCGCCACCCTCTGTAAAAGACAACTGGCACTAGCTGGAATCGATTGTACATCTGATAGAATCCAGAGCTGGAACCTGCTCTGCCCCTTTCCTCTCCCCCCTCTCCCTTCTCCCCTGTTCCCCCCGCCCGCCGTCAACGTCAATCATTCCCTGTAATTTTCCCTTCCTCCTCGCTGTCACCTTTCCTCTCCCCCCACCCCCACTCTCTCACTCCCTTCCTCTCCCTTTTCCACTTTACGCCCCCAACCCCTCCTCACCCCTCCCTCAAACCCTTCCCCAATTCCCTCCCTCACATTTGCCCCTTTCTTTTCCTTAGTTCCCCCCTGCCACCAGCTCCTCTTTCTGCCTCTACCATTCTCTCTGTCTGCCTCTCTCTTTCTCTCTCTCTCTTTTTCTCTCTGACTTTCTTTCTCTCTGCCTCTCTCTGTCTGTCTGTCTGTCTGTCTGTCTCTCTCTGTCTCTCTCTCTCTCTCTGTCTGTCTCTCTCTGTCTCTGCCCCTCTCTCTCTCTCCCTGTCTCCCTTTCTCTCTCTGTCTCTGCTCTGTCCTCCACCCAACCCCTCAAACCCCTGCTTCTCTCTCTCTCTCTCTCTGCCCTTCTCTCTCTCCCTCCCTCTCTCCCTCCCTCTCTCTCTCTCTCTCCATCCCTCTCTCCCCTCTCTCCCTCTCTCTGCCCTTCTCCTCTCTCCCTCCCTATCTCCCTCCCTCTCTCTCTCTCTCCATCCCCTTACCCCCTCTCTCTCTCCTCTCTGCACTTCTCTCTCTCCTCCCTGGTCTCCCTCCCTCTCTCTCTCTCTCCATCCCTCTCTGTCTCTCTCTGCCCCTCTCTCTCTCTCTCTCTCTCTCACTGACTTGTTGCTTGCTTCCCCTGCTGCAGAGATGTGTTGATTGGATTTTATTTGATGGATGTTCCTGAAACTGCAGTGTGTAGGGTATTTGAACATTGTGATTGATGAACTGGATCCTATGTTTCTCTCCACATCAGTCTGCGTGAAGGTTGCAGCAGTGACAGCTTCTAACCGCTCCCTGGGGAAAGGTATCTCTGCTCCATTCCCCACTTGGTTTTATGAATGAGTATTTTCTATTTATAGCTCCTGAATTTTGGATTCTTCCAGAAACTCCAGGAGAGGTGGGGTCTGGGGACACAGGAGCATGGCCGGCACACATTCCTCCCTCCACGGTTCCCCCCTCCCTCCTCCTGTCACTGAAAGCACTCACTCTTCCGCCATGGTTGAAACCCTTGTAGTGACAGGAGGAGGCGCCATATTGCCTCTCCATCATCCACATCAGTAGGCTCATGGGTGGGAGAGCAGCCCAGTACCTCCCCCAGCAGGGGTTGGGTGGGTGTCGCTGTCTAAGCCAACATTTATTGCCCATCCCTATTTGCCTTTGGAGGGCAGTTGAGATTCACCCACATTGCTGTGGTTCTGGAGTCACATATAGGCCAGACTGGGTAAGGATAGCAGATTTCCTTCCCAAAAGGGGACTTCAGTGAACCAGATGGGTTTTTCCGACAACGGTTTCACGGTTATCAGTAGATTCTTAATTCCAGATAATTTTTATTGAATTCAAATTCCACCATCTGCCGTGATGGGATTCGAACCCGGGTCCCCGGAACGTTAGCTGAGTTTCAGGATTAATAATCTAGCGATAATACCACTAGGCCATTGCCTGCCCCGATGTTAGGCTGACGTTGGGTTTCCTGACCAGCACTCAGGGGGTACATGCTAGGGGTTGAGCGGGTGGGAGCAGACTGAAGGGGCGGGGGAGCAGATTGCGGGGGGTTGTGGGGAGAAGGTGTTGCAGCCCGTGTTAATGCGCAGCGTTAGGTAGACAAGCAGATGGTGTCAAATTGCTTTCTGGTATTCTCTCCACCCCCCATATCCCCCTGTGCCAGCCCTCGGCCCAGCTTCTCCAGCCTCCCCGTTGCGCGTTTCCCACCAGTAGGAGGAGGTGGCACGTCGTTTGCTGGAGGCGAGATTCTTTGGTCCCACCGCTGTCGAACCCAACAGCAGCGGGGAACCGGAGGGTGGAGGTGCCCTGCCGACAAGGCCCTGGTGTGAACGGCTGGAGAATTGCCAGCCCATATCTTTGATTTAATTTAATATTATCACATCTATTAACACGACAGTGAAAAGGATTGTTTCTTGCGCACTGTTTCAGACAAAGCATACCGTTCATACAGTACATAAAACAGAAGGAAAGGAGAAGGTGCAGAATGTAATCTATAGTCATAGCTAGGGTGTGGAGAAAGATGGACTTTATGTGAGGTGGGTCCATTCGAAAGTCTGACAGCAGCAGGGAAGAAGCTGTTCTTCAGTCGGTTTAGTACGTGACCTTTTGTACTTTTCCCCAATGGAAGAAGTTTAAAGTTTATTTATTAGTGTCACAAGTAGGCTTACATTAACACTGCAATGAAGTTACTGTGGAAATCCCCTAGCTGCCACACTCTGGTGCCTGTTCGGGTACACTGAGGGAGAATTTAGCACGGCCAACGCACCCTAACCAGCACCTCTTTCGGACTGTGGGATGAAACCGGAGCACCCGGAGGAAACCCACGCAGACACGGGGAGAATGTGCAGACTCTGCACAGACAGTGACCCGAGATTGGGAAGCGAACCCCGGGTCCCTGGCGCTGTGAGGCAGCAGTGCAAACACTCTACGCCGTGAGAGAGAGTGTGTCCGGGGTGCCGGATGACGCTGGCTGCTTTTCGGGGGCAGCTGACAGTATGGAGTCAGGCTGAGTTCTGGAGTGATTAAATGCGCCTTGTGTTGCAGGTTACGGACACACGGTCCCCCTGTCGGACGGCGGCAAAGCGTTCTGTATGATCTACTCGCTGATCGGCATTCCCTTCACCCTGCTGTTCCTGAGCTCCGCAGTACAGCGTATCATGGTCCATGTCAGCCGGAGGCCTGTGCAGTACATCCACAGCCGCTGGGGTTACTCCAGGCAGACCGTGGCCTTGGTCCACGCCTTGCTGCTGGGCCTCCTCATCATCTCCTGCTTCTTCTTTATCCCGGCCGCCATCTTCACCAACCTGGAGCGCGATTGGAACTTCCTGGAGTCCATCTACTTCTGCTTCATCTCCCTCAGCACCATTGGCCTGGGGGATTACGTTCCGGGGGAGGTAAACCACCAACACTTCCGGGATCTCTACAAAGTGGGGATCACAGGTCAGTGTCTGCAGCCCAGGATAAGGGGGGAGGGGGAAAGGGGGCAACATCTCGCTTTGTTCTTCGTGTGTAATCTGAAAACTTACCGTGCCTTCTAAACTCTCATCCAAATCTTTAATACGAGGATGTGATCGATCCCAATCGATTCCCACAGTCATGGAGTTGGGAGGTGTTCCGGGCTCAATGGGTAACGCGGGAATCACCCAGTCAGAAGGTCGTGGCTCCATTTCCAACCCCAGGCATTGCACCCGATCTGGAATGACATTCACTATGTAACGCTGAGGGAGTGCTGCACTGTCAGGGGTCAGTGCTGAGGGAGTACTGCACTGTCAGAGGGTCAGTGCTGAGGGAGTGCCGCACTGTCAGAGGGTCAGTGCTGAGGGAGTGCCGCACTGTCAGAGGGTCAGTGCTGAGGGAGTGCCGCACTGTCAGAGGGTCAGTGCTGAGGGAGTGCCGCACTGTCAGAGGGTCAGTCTGAGGGAGTGCCGCACTGTCAGAGGGTCAGTCTGAGGGAGTGCCGCACTGTCAGAGGGTCAGTACTGAGGGAGTGCCGCACTGTCAGAGGGTCAGTGCTAGGGAGTGCCGCACTGTCAGAGGGCAGTGCTGAGGAGTGCCACACTGTCAGAGGGTCAGTGCTGAGGAGTGCCTCACTGTCAGAGGGTCAGTGCTGAGGAGTGCCGCACTGTCAGAGGGTCAGTACTGAGGAGTGCTGCACTGTCAAGGGTCATGCTGAGGGAGTGCCGCACTGTCAGAGGGTCAGTGCTGAGGGAGTGCTGCACACTGTCAGAGGGTCAGTGCTGAGGGAGTGCCACACTGTCAGAGGGTCAGTGCTGAGGGAGCGCCGCACTGTCAGAGGGTCAGTGCTGAGGGAGTGCCACACTGTCAGAGGGTCAGTGCTGAGGGAGTGCCTCACTGTCAGAAGGTCAGTGCTGAGGAAGATTCCCACTACCTTTTGTGTCAGAAATTTGTCGACGTTTACAGAATGGAAAGAGGCCCTTCGGCCCAACTTGTCCATATTGCTCAGTTTCTCCACTAAGTTAGTCCCAATTGCCCATATTTGCCCCTTATCCCTCTATACCCATCTTACCCATGTAACTGTCTAAATGCTTTTTAAAAGACAAAATTGTACCCGCCTTTACTACTACCTCTGGCAGCTTGTTCCAGACACTCATCACCCTCTGTGTGAAAAAATTGCCCCTCTGAACCCTTTTGTATCTCTCCCCTCTCATCTTAAAATTATGCTCTCTATATTTAGACTCCCTTACCTTTGGGAAAAGTTGTTGACTATCTAGATGATCTGTGCCCCTCATTGTCTTATAAATCTATAAGATCGCCTCTAAGTTTCCTATGCTCCAGAGGAAAAAAATGTCTCAGTCTATCCAGCCTCTCCTTATAACTCAAACCACCAAGTCCCAGTCGCATCCAGGGAAATCTTTTCTGAGCTCTTTCTAGTTTAATAATATCCTTTCTATAATCGGGTGACCAGAATTGCACACAGCATTCCAAGTGTGGCCTTACCAATTCAACTTTAACAAGACATCTCAACTCCTGTATTCAATGTTCTGACCGATGAAAGCAAGCATGCCGAATGCTGCCTTCACCACTCTGTCCACTTGTAAGGAACTATGAACCTGGACCCCTGGATCTCTTTGGTCTTTATGTAACGTGAAAACTTACCATCCTCCTAAATTCTCGTCCAAATCATTAATATGAGGAAGTAATCCCACCCAACAGTTTAGCTCTAATTTTAAGGATTTGTCTCCTTGTTCTACACTTCCTGATTCCTGATCTCCCTACCAGATGGAATAATTTCTCTCTTTTAATCTTTTAATCATTTTAAACACCTCAATTAGACTGGCCTGTACTCATGAGAATACCAGCCTGGTTTGTGTATCTAGACATCAGAACGTTAACCCTTGTCACCCCAGTATCATTCCAGCGAATCTCTTCCAAGGTCAGTCTGTCCTTCCTGAGTTGCAGTGTGCGGAACTGAGTACATTAACACTGCAGTGAAGTTTTACTGTGAAAATCCCCTAGTTGCGCCACACTCCGACATTTGTTAGGGTGAATTTAGCACGGCTAATGCATTTAACCAGTGCATCTTTTGAACTGTAGGAGGAAACCGGAGAATTTGGAGGAAACCCATGCAGACACGAGGAGAATGTGCAAACTCCGGATAGACAGTGACCCAAGCTGGGAATTGAGCCCTGGTCCCGGGATCTGTGAGGCAGCAGTGCTGTCCCAATCTCCAGCTACAGTCTAACCAGAGCTCTGTACAGTTATGAGAAACATCCAACTATTTGTATGCCAGCCTTCTGAGATAAAATCCAGCATTTCATCTGCATTATTTCTTACACGCCCTGTGCCCTCTGTACTTGGCCCATTACATGAGACTGCTGTTCCTTGCTTCCTAACTCCACACTATTCCTGAGATACTGGGATTTCTCTTTCTTGCTACCAAAGTGTCTGATCTCCAGCTTTCACATATAGAACTCTGTCTGTGAGACTTTACCCACACACTGTCTACATCCCTGTACACAATTTGCTGGATCTAATGTGTCCCCAGTAAAGTTGGATAAAAGACAAGTCTATTTTTATTCATCCAAATCATTTACAAATAGGCTGGAAAGCTTGAGGCTCCAGCACAAGGACATAATCCCATGCTGCTAATTTACTGCAGGTCGAATGTTCCCACTCTCTGTCCCCTCGCTCCTCTCTAACTCCCTCCCCAATTCCACGCATGCTCCCTCTCTGTAACAGCCTTTCATTTGGAACTTTAGCGAATGTTTTGTGGGAGTCTCATGGTGACATCTGTGAGCACTTCCTCATCCATCCCATTTGTGACCTCGGCACCCATTCGGGATTCAACCTGGATTCTCCGAAATTCCATGAATTGGATTCAGTTGGAATTGGGATTGGTTTTTGGGGCAGGCAGGGAGATGGATCCAGGGCTCACCCTGTCTGCTTTGCAGACTGGATTTATAAATCTGAGATAGGAAGAAAGTGCTTTAAAAATTGTTTTCAATGTTAGATTTCAGATGGACATTGCTGGCTAGCTCAGCATTTATTGCCCATCTCTAATTGCCCCTTGAGGAGGTGGTGATGGGCTGCCTTCTTGAATCACACCAGTCCACCCACAGTGCTGTTACATAGAAACCCTACAGTGCAGAAAGAGGCCCTTCGGCCCATCGAGTCTGCTCCGGACACAATCCCACCCAGGCCCTACCCCCATATCCCTACATACTGTACCCACTAATCCCTCTAACCTACACATTCCTAGAACACTAAGGAGCAATTACTTAGCCTGGCCAACCAACCTAACCTGCACATCTTTGGACTGAGGGAGGAAACTGGAGCACCCAGAGGAAACCCGCGTAGACATGGGGAGAATGTGCAAACTCCACACAGACAGTGACCCGAGCCGAGAATCGAACCCAGGACCTTGGAGCTGTGAAGCAGCAGCGCTAACCACTGGGTTACCATTAGGGAGGGGGATCCAGCTTTTAACCCAGTGACAGTGAAGGAACACTGATGCATTTCCAAATCAGGATGGTACCCTCTGCTGCCTCGTGCATCTGTGGTGTCGGGGGTGGAAGTTTCAGATGACGAGCTGCTTTGCCCTGCTGGATTGAACCATAGAATTCCTACATTGCAGAAGGAGGCCATTCGGCCCATCGAGTCTGCGCCAACCACAATCCAACCACATCCTCTTCCCGAAACCCCATATATTTACCCTGCTAATCCCCCTGACACTAAGGTCGATTTAGCACGGCCAATCAATGTTACCCGCACATCTTTGGACTGTGGGAGGAAACTGGGGCACCCAGTGGAAACCCACGCAGACACGGGGAGAATGTGCAGACTCCGCACGGACTGCGACCCAACCCGGGAATTGAACCCAGACACCTGGCGCTGTGAGGAGGCAGTGCTAACCACTGTGCCACCCTCACCGTGCCACCATGGTTGGCACAAATAGCATGGATGAGTTTAAGGGGAGCTAAATTGCTGAAAGCAAAGGGCATGTTAACAGGGTGGTGAAAAAGGCAGATGGGACACTTGTCTTTATCGATCGAGACATAGATTAGAAAAGCAGAGAGGTCATGTTGGAGTTGTCGGGAACTCTGGTGAGGTCACAGCTGGAGCAGTGTGTGCAGTTCTGGTCGCCTCATTAATGGAAGGATGGGATTTCACTGGAGGGACCACAGAGGAGATTCACCAGGATACTGTCTGGGATGGGGAACATTTAAATTATGAAGAGAGATTGGAGAGACTTGGGTTGTTTCAGTGCAGAGAAGACTGAGGGGCGACCTGATCAAGGTGTACAAGATTCTGAGGGACATGGACAGAGAGGATAAGGAGCAGCTGTTCCCCTCAGCTGAAGGGTTAGTCAAGAGGGAACATAGTTTCAAGGTGAGGGGCAGGAGGTGTAGGGGGGAATGTGAAGGATGATGATGGTCTGGAATGCGCTGCCTGGGAGGGTGGTAGAGGTAGGATGCCTCACATTCTTTAAAAAGTTAACTGGATGAGCACTTGGCACATTGTAACAGTCAGAGCTCTGGGCCAAGTGCTAACAGATGGGATCAGTAGGAGTTCCGGTGTCCCTGATGCGGATTTGGTAGGGCAAAGGATGTCTTCTACTCTGTATGATTCTAGACGAACCTCAGAAGGGGAAAGGTGTATGGCTGATGGGGTTAGACGAATTGGAGTAACTGGAGCTTCACATGGAGTGTGGACCTGGATATGGAGCAGCTGAGCTGAGTAGGTCCAGCTCTCTGCTCTCCATTCTATGCGGCAGCACAGAGTTCAATAACAGGAGGTGTTTGAGGAGACAGCGCACTTCTGGATGATGTCGAGCTTCTTGAAGCTGCAGGCGATTGAGGTCTCCCTCCCTCCTGTCTCATAGATGGTGAGAAATCTTTAATTTAATTTATTATTTTCACAGATATCGGTATACAATGAAAAGTATTGTTTCTTGCACATGATACAGACAAAGCATACCATTCACAGAGAGGGAAAGGAGAGAGTTCAGAATGTAGTGTTACAGTCAGAGTGTAGAGAAAGATCAACTTAATGGAAGGTCCAATATAAAGTCTGATGGCAGCAGGGAAGAAGTTGTTCTTGAGTCGGTTGGTACGTGACCTCAGACATTTGTATCTTTTTCCAACAGAAGAAGGTGGAAGAGAGAGTGTCCGGGGTCCTTAGTTATGCTGGCTGCTTTTCCCAAGACAGTGGAGAGTGTAGACTGAGTCAATGGATGGGAGGCTGGTTTGCGTGGGTTACATTCACGACCCTTTGTAGTTCCTTGCGGTCTTGGGCAGAGCAGGAGCCCATCCCAAGCTGTGATACAACCAGAAAGGATGCTTTCGATGGTGTATCTGTAAAAGTTGGTGAGAGGCGTAGCTGACACGCCAAAATCTCAGAGAGGTCAAGAGGTGAGAGGCAGATACCACAAAATATTCAATCTCTAACCGGTTTGTACTACAGACTATAAATAAAATTATGTTTTGATGGAAGGGGGGCTTTCTTGAGATGGTGGTGAGGGAAGTGCTTGCAAAGAAACAATTCCATTCCCATCACGTTTAAATCATCCGTACTTAATTGCATCTAAAAATAACTAATATGTCTCTCTCTCTCTCTCCCTGACTCTCTGTGTTTCTAGTCTACCTCATGATTGGTCTCACCGCTGTGCTCGTTGTCCTGGAAACCTTCTGCGAGCTGCAAAAGCTCAAAGAATTTAAGCGGATCTTTTACCTGAGGAAATGCAAGGCCGAGGACGAGCAGAATATCCTGGACCACGAGCAGCTCTCCTTCCCGTCGGTCACCGACTCCGTGCCCGTCGCCCGAGAGGAGCAGAAACTCCACCAGCCTTCGGCCGCAGGCCCCGCGGCCTACCAGTTCACCGAGGGCCCCGGCAACTGATAACTCCGGGCCTAGCCGCCGAGCCACAGCCTGGCTGGCCAAACCTCGCATCCTGTCGTGTTTGCATGTTGTTAGCGTAGGTTCTCCAAGCAATTCACTGGCCTTGACCACAAAGAAAAGAATGGGAAGCAAAACAATTCGGAATGGGCGGGGGATGGAATGAGGGAAACCGAGAAAGAAAACCTGTATAATCGCGCATTAGGAAGTATGTTTTCAATGAGATTTGAGGTCGCGTAGATTTTCTGTTGGGAGATTCTGGCGGGAGATTGGTGCCATCTTGGGTAAATGCAATCTTTGGCACCATTTTCTCTCTTGTTTCAGTGGTGGGTGAGGTTATCCCAGAGAGGAATCGTCTCCCCGTTAAACTGTTACAGCCCAGGTCAGAAAGAACAAGGTGTTTTATAGAGACAGCCTAGACCGTAAGTTTTTGCACTTTGATTTTGGCATTGGGGTGAGCGGAAGATGTTTTCCTCCAGGAATGATGACTCAACTGACCCACTAGGGAGCTTTTATCAAACGTAGTTTATTCCAGAACACGGTTAAACTATCATAAGAAACGTCCGCAACAACTTGTACCAATTACAAATACACAACTATAGCAGCTTATTTAAATCGTAAACATTCCAAGCTAAACAAACCCAAGCAGACATACAACCCATTCCAGACTTAGCACAGAAAGCAAGTATGCTCGCGTGATGCTGGATTTTGCAACATCTTTTGTGAATCATAGAATCTACGGCATGGAGACAGGCCCTTCGGCCCAAACTGGTCCATGCTGACCAAAATGCCCATCTGAGCTAAACCCCATTTACTTGCATTTGGCCCATATCCCCCTAAACCTTTCCATGTATCAGTCCAAATGCCTTTTCAATGTTGTCAATGTCCCTACCTCAACCACTTCCTCCAGCAGCTCATTCCATACATACCTCCCTCTGTGTATCAATAAGGATGCTCTCCAGATTCCCATTAATTCTTTCCCCTCTTAAACCTATGCCTTCTCGTTCTCCATTCCCCCAACCCTGGGAAAAAGACTGAGTGCATTTACCCTATCCATACCTCTCATGATCTTACACACCTCTACAAGATCACCCCTCACTCTCCTACGCTCCAAAGAACAAAAGTCCTAGCCTGTCCAATCCCTCCCCTATAACTCTGTCCTTGAGTCCTGGCAACATCCTTGTAAATCCCTTCTGCATCCTCTCCAGTTTAATAACACCTTTCCTATAGCATGACGACCAAAACTGAATACAATACTCCAGGTACGATCTCACCAATATCCTGTACAACTGCAACACAACTTCCCAGCTGTTATACTCAATGCCTAGACTGAACTAGACCAGCTTTCGTAGCGTTGGATGCTGAATTAAAACTCAGAAGCTTTGCTCCCCCGAAGTTTTCAGCACACATTGTGAGACAGAGACAGACTACTTGCCCCTAGCTAGCCAGCTGCCATCAGCAGAATCTCCAACATCGGGGAGAAAAATAGAGAAGAAACATTGCCTTCACTCGCAATCCAACCAGCTTTTGCTCAAAATTAAAGCAAAAACCTTTGGATTTCTTCTGTGATGGAAAGAACTATCCCAAGGTACCAACTGCCCTGTCAATCAGGCTCCCCCCAACAGTTCCAAAAGAGTCATAAAGCCTCAGGACACTGCATTAGGCCCAGATTAAAAATAAACATTATTCTGCTCTAGCAACTATGAAAAATATCAATACAGACAACATGCATCAAAACCAAAAATGCCAGGGCTTGCTTTATAAATCTACAGAGAACATAGAATCCCTGCAGTGCAGGAGGAGGCCATTCGGCCCATTGAGTCTGTACCAACTACAATCCCACCCAGACCCTATCTTTGCAACCCCATATAATTCCCCTGACACTGAGGAACAATCTCACCCGGACCTATTCCCGTAATCCCAAATATTTACCCAGCTGATCCTCCTAACCCTAACATCTTGGGACACTTAAGGGGCAGTTTAGCAAGGCCAATCCACCTGACCCTTACATCTTTGGACTGTGGGAGGAAACCCACGAGATGGTTAAAGTACATCTCTTATAGCATTGTCACTAAAGGGAGAGATAATTGTTACTGATTTGAGAAAAAGATAATTTTAATTTAAAATATTTGGTGAGGCCGGGGGTGGGGGGGGTGGGGGGGGTGGTGGTGGTGTGGGTGGGCGGAAGGGGTTTGAGAGAAAGTGTCCAGTTCTGGTGGAAAACAGCCCCCAGAGGTGCGGGTTATGTTGATTGGCCATGCTAAATTAATCCTAGTGTTGAGGCGGATTAGTGGGTTAAATATGAGGAGGCTACAGAAAGAGGGCCTGGGTGGGATTATGGTCAATGTAGACTCAATGGGCCGAATGGCCTCCCTTTGCACTGTATTGATTCTATGAGGACAATGCACCAGTTAGATATTCTACACATAATTTCCACATCTTTCTAATCCAATGTAGGTCAGTTTTTCATTTTTTTTTGTGCGATTGATTTTAATTCTTTTCCTCTTGAGCCATTGAGGAAAGATAGCCCTGGGCCTGCAGAACGTGGCGATGGAAAAGGCTTTATGGCGTGGGATTCACCTTCAAATCAGGAATTCTTTGCTTTTTAAATTATTTAAAAAAAAAATAATAAAACCAAGGAACGTTTAAAAGGGGAAACGATGTGAGCATAACAGGGAACAAAGCTATAGGACTTGGTTGGATCTGAAATTGCTCTCAAACTCATTTCATTTTATTGTATTTAATGTAATAGAATATTTATTTCTACGTAAGTTAAAGTGAATTGCAAGCTGGAATTTGGTAACTTAACTTTCTCCATGTTTCTACCTCAAGCAAAGAAGAGAAAGAGAAAGCGCATGCACATACCTGACAGCCCAACCGGACACCATTTTGAAAAGGCTCTGCCATCAGGCGTCCAAAATGGCTGCCTGATTCGGTCCCCTGTTGGCATGGTAACCAAACCACCAGGATAAATAAGACCTCAGAGATGGAAATAGCCAAATGGTGTTATTCTAGACTATTAATCCAGAAACTCAGCTAATGTTCTGAGGACCCAGGTTCAAATCCCACCATGCTAGGCGGTGGAATTTGAATTCAATACCCAAATTTGGAATTAAGAATCTGTTGATGATGATGAAATCATTGTCGATTGTTGGAAAAACTCCTCTGGTTCATTAATGTCCTCTAGGGAAAAGGAAATCTGCCGTCCTTACCGGGTCTGGCCTACACGTGACTCCAGACCCAGGGCAATGTGGTTAATTCTCAACCAGCCTCTGAAATTGCCAAGCAAGAGGACCATGGATGGGTAATAAATGCCGGCCAAACAGCGTCCTACAAATGAATTTTTAACAAGTTATTATTTTAGGACGGGGCCAGTGGGAACCAGGACTACGCTAGCCCCGCCCGGTTCCACGGATGATGGAACTAAAGAGGCAAAGTTAAGCGTTGGATTATTCCCGGAGACGCAAAGGGAGCAGAAATGACCTGTGTCGTCACTGATCCATGAACTTGCCCCCCCCCCCCCCCCCCCAACACACCCACCCACCTTCTCCCTTCCCCTTCCCCCTACACCTCTCCACCCACACCTCTCCACAACCCCCTTCCCACAAAATCCAAAACGTAGAGCAGAATGGGGGCCACTCGGCCCATCGAGTCTGCCCTGTCATTCAATCATAGCTGATAGGTTTCTCATTCCCATTCTCCTGCCTTCTAACCGCTGATCCCCTTATTAATCAGGAACCTATCTATCTCTGCCTTAAAGACACTCAATGCCTGACCTCCACAGCCTTCTACGGCAAAGAGTTCCACAGATTCACCAATCTCCGGCTGAAGAAATTCCTCCTCATCTCTGTTTTAAAGGATCTTCCCTTTAGCCTGAGGTTGTGCCCTCTGGTTCTAGTTTTTCCTACTAGTGGAAACACCCTCTCCGAGTCCACTATATCCAGGGCCTCGCAGTACCCTGTAAATTTCAATAAGACCCCCCCTCATCCTTCTAAACTCCAACGAGTTCAGACCCAGAATCTCCTCAACCCTTCGTTTTGGACTTTAACCTGGTGTCGTGAGATCTTTTAGGCCTTTTTGTCTTAATTTCTGATTCGCAGCGTCTGCAGTATTTTATTTGTTTCATCTCCTGGATCCCAGAGAATTGTTATTACCCGTCGAGAGCGGGGAGCGTCAGGGAAGCTGTAGGCATCTTGCTGGACGTTCGTAACGAAGCGAATCGCTCTCCGGGAACGGGATGTAACCGGGAGCGCATTAGGAAGATGGGGAGAAGCGGGGGGTGGGGGGGGGGGGGGGGGGGGGGGGGGGGAAAACCACACCACTTAATCAGGTTTTTCCGCAGTTTGTAGATTTCAGTACAGGCTCGGAGTGGGAATGTAAGGGAAGGTTGTAGGTGCATCTTTACTGAAATCAAACAGAACGATGTGGGGATGTGTTGCACATTTGTTATTTTTATATTATGCAAAGATATATGTACTGATTGTGTTCAATATTGCTCAGTTTATTCACGTAAAATAAACAGCTTAACTGTTAACGCCCACCCGCGTCCTATCTGTCTCATTGACGAGGTTTCATCTTCTGGACAAGTTTAGGAAGACATCCTTTCCATTTAATTTATCACGGATTGCTAAAATCCAGGGACTGCTGCCTCACAGCACCCAGACAGAACCATAGAACATTACAGCACAGAAACAGGCCTTTTGGTCTTTCTTGTCTGTGCTGAACCATTTTTCTGTGTAGTCCCACTGACCTGCACTTGAACCATATCCCTCCACACCATTCTTATCCATGTACCTGCCCAAGATTTCCTTAAATGTTAAAAGTGAGCCCGCATTTACCAGCAGCTTATCCCCCCCTCCCACCACTCTCTGTGTGAAGAAGCCCCCCCACCCCCGCTTAATATTCTCTTTAAACTTTTCTCCTTTCACCCCTAACCTAGTTTTTCCTCTCCCCTAGCCTCAGTGGAAAAAGCCTGCTTGCATTCATTCTATCGATACCCATCATAATTTTATACACCTCTATCAAATAGAACATAGAGCAGTGCAGTGCAGAAAGAGGACCTTCGGCCTATCGAGATTGCACTGAACACAATCCCACCTAGGCCCTACCCCCGTATCACTACATACTAATTCCTCTAACCTACGCATCCCTGGATGCTAAGGAGCATTTTCTTAGCATGGCCAATCAATCGAACCCACACATCTTTGGACTGTGGGAGGGAACCGGAGTACCCAGAGGAAACCCACGCAGACGCAGGGAGCACCGAGAGGAAACCCACGCAGACATGAGGAGAACGTGCAAACTCCCCACAGACAGTGACCTGAACCGGGAATCGAACTGAGGACCCTGGAGCTGGGAAGCGGCAGTGCTAACCACTGTGCTACCGTGCCGCCCATTCTCCCCTCATTCTTCTGCGCTCCAGGGAATAAAGTCCTAACCTATTCAGCCTTTCTCTGTAAGAGAAATCAACATCCTTGTAAACTTTCTAGAAATGCAGAGCAAGGCATTCCTGAGGACAATGTCCAATTTGGCTATGTAACACTTAGGGGAGCACAGTGGCACTGTGGTTAGCACTGCTGCCTCACAGCATCAGGGACTCAGCAGAACCATCTGGAAATATAATAAAGTGAAGTTTATTTATTAATCACAAATAAAACTTACATTAACACTGCAATGAAGTTACTTTAAAAATCTCCCAATCGCCACACTCCGGCGCCTGTTCGGAGACACTGAGGGAGGATTTAGCATGGCCAATGCAGCTAACCTGCACGTCTTTCGGACTGTAGGAGGAAACTGGAGCACCCAGAGGAAACCCATGCAAACATGGGGAGAACATGCAGACTCCGCAGAGACAGTGACCCAAGCCGAACTCGGGTCCCTCGCACTGAAGCAGCAGTGCTATCCACTCTGCCACCATGCTGCTAGGGCAAGGCATTACTGGTAACAATGCCCAACTTGGCTGTGATAACACTTAATTGGGGTAGCACAGTGGTTAGCACAGTGCCAAGGACCCAGGTTCTTTGGGTGACTGTCTGCGCATTCTCCCCGTATCTGCATGGGTTCCCTCCGGGTGCTCCAGTTTCCTCCCACAGCACAAAAGATGTTGAGGTTGATTGGCCATGCTAAATTGACCCTATTGTCAGGGGATCAGCAGGATAAATATGTGGGATTACGGGAAATAGAGCCTGGGTGGGATTGTTATCAGTGCAGACTCGAGGGGCTGAATGGCCTCCTTCTGCACTGTAGGGATTCTACAATTTCTATGATTTGACAGTGCATTCCAAACCCACTTCTACTGGTGGGCGGCACAGTGGTTAGCACTGCTGTCTCCCAATGCAAGGGACCCACATTTGGCTGTCTGTCCGTGTAGAATTTACACATTCTCCCCATGTGTGTGTGGGTTTCCTCCGGGTGCTCCAATTTCCTCTCACACTCTGAAAGAGGTGCTGGTTAGGGTGCATTGGCCGTGCTAAATTCTCTTGAACAGGCACCAGAGTGGGGGATTTTCACCGTAACTTCATTGCAGTGTAAACATAAGCCTACTTGTGACACTCATGAATAAACTTTACGCTACCGTATGAACAGGTATTAAGTGGTGTGGCTGCACAGTAGCACTTAAGTTACACGTAACACAATCTTCTACTGGCTGATATGAAGATACATTCTCAAAGGAATGACGATTTGCATTTATATAACCTCAGGACCTCCCAAAGCAATTTACAGCCAACTAGGTACTTTGGAGTGTACTTTTAATTTGTTCATGAGACTCGGGTGCCGCTGGCTGGCCAGTATTTATTGCCAATCGCTAACTGCCCCTTGAGAAGGTGCTGGGGAGCTGCCTTCCTCAATTACTGCAGACTCTGAGCTGTAGGAACACCCACAGTGTATTAGGGAGGATTTTAACCCAGCGACAATGAAGGAACGGTGGGTGGTATATTTCCAAACCAAGATAGTGAGCGGGAACTCACAGGAGGTGATTGTGTTCCCAAGTGTCTGCTTCCCTTCTCCTTCCAAGTGGGAAGTTTAAATTTATTTATTAGTGTCACAAGCAATGAAGTTATTGTGAAAATCCCCTGGTTGCCACACTCCGGCGCCTGTTCAGGTACACTGAGGGAGAATTTAACACGGCCAATGTACCTAACCTGTACAGCACATCTTTCAGACTGTGGGAGGAAACTGGAACACCTGGAGGAAACCCATGCAGACACGGGGAGAACATGCAGATTCTGTACAGACAGTGACCCAAGCCGGGAATTGAACCCGGGTCCCTGGCACTGTGAGACAGTGGTGCAAACCACTGTGCCGACATGTTGCCCAGTAGATGCCATGTAAATAAGTCTTATCACAGCCAAGTCGGACATTTTCCTCATACGCCTTGCCTTGTCCTGTATTTCCAGAAGCTTCTGTTTTAGTGAGTAACGCAGAATTTATAAGGCAGCATGTTATTAGCAGGATCCAGTGGGGCTGAATGGCTCCTGTATGCATGTGTCTGTGCACGTGTGTGCGTGTGCGTGTGTGTATGTGTGTTTATGTGTATGTTTTTGTGTGCAAGTGTGTGTATGTGTCCGTGTGCATGTGTGCATATATGTGTATGTGAGTGTTCATGTGTCTGTGTGTGTGTGTGCATGTGTGTATGTGCACATGTGTGTGTGCGTGTGCATGTGTGTGTCCGCATGTATGCGTGTGTGCGCACGTGTGTGTGTTTTCATGTGTATGTGTGTGTGCGTGCACGCATGTGTGTGTGTGTGTGCGCATGTGTGTGTATGCATGTGTGTGTGTGTATACATGCATGCTTGCGTGTCAGTGTGTGTGTGTGCGTGTGTGTGTGTGCGTATGTGTGTGTATGTGTGTACGTACATGCGTGTGTGCACTGTACTAACTGACCTGACCTGTTGTTCAGTGTGTAAATGGTAGCGGAGAGAATTGTGTTGTGCAGACACCCACTCCCTGGGCAAGGTGACCAGGAGATCCTGGTGAATCATCCTCTCATTGTGTTTGAATCTGGAGGAGGTGAATTCAGTCACAGTGAAGACCAGCACCAAGAATTAGACTCTGATATATATCAGACTGCAATGATATCCCCTCGCCCATCTCCCCACGCTCGGATAGCTGGGAGACTGAAGCGCATGGAGCATTGGACTAGAACAGAATAGAATCCCAAAGGAGGCCATTTGGCCCATCGAGCCTGCACTGACCACAATCCCACCCAAGCCCCATCCCATAACCCCACATACTTACCTTAGCTCGACCCCCTGAGGGAATTCCAGGATGGAATTTTGAATTCAGCACGGCCAGTCAACCTAACCTGCACATGTGTGGACTAAGGGAGCAAACCCATGCAGACACGAGGGGAATGTGCAGACTCTGTACAGACAGCGACCCAAGCTGGGAATCGAATCCGCTCCTTGGCACTGTGGGGCAGCAGTGCTAACCACTGAGCTACCATGTTGCCCATCAATATTTTTGGGGGTACTCTCTCCAGATCGCTCCCCCTTACCCTGCCCTCCGAAAACCTGAGATTATCCAAAACCCTGATGCCTTCACAGAATCCTGTTCACCTCTAATCACCCCACCCCTTCCCCTGCCCCTCCCCCCCCTCCAATACAAGTTGTTGTCGTAAGATGCTTTTTAAAACCACCTTCCACGACCAAACTTGAGGTCACCCGTCCTCATACCCAAGAAGCTACAACAGATCGTGAACGTAGCCCAGTCCAACAGGCAAACCAGCCTCCCATCCATTAACTCGGAAAAGCAGCCAGTGTAATCAAGGACCCCATGCACCCCGGACATCCTCTCTCCCACCTTCTTCTTTTGGGAAAAAGATACAAGAGGGGCGGCACAGTGGTTAACACCGCTGCCCTCACGGCGCCAGGGACCCGGCTTCGATTCCCGGTTTGTCACAGCCTGTGCGGAGTCTGCACATTCTCCCCATGTCTGCGTGGGTTTCCTCTGGGTGCTGCTTAGGGTGCTTTGGCCGTGCTAAGTTCTCCCTCAGTGTACCCGAACAGGCGCTGGAGTGCGTGGCCGCCAGGGGACTTTCACAGTAATTTCATTGCAGTGTTAACGTCAGCCTAGTTGTGACACCAATAAATAAAATCAAATGTCTGAGATCACGCACTAACCGACTGAAGAACAGCTTCTTCCCTGCTGCCATCAGACTTTTGAATGGACTTACCTCGCATTAAGCTAATCATTCTCTACATTCTGACCGTGGCTGGAACACTACATTCTGTCCTTTCATTCTCTATGAATGGTACGCTTTGTCCGTATAGCATGCAAGAAACAATACTTTTCACTGCATATTAATACACGCGGCACTAATAAGTCAAATCAAAACAAATAAATCCCCACATCCCATAAGCGTCAGGACACCGCCCCCCCCACCTACCCCCACAAGCACTGTGGAAAATGTGCCTCTATCCCTCCCCTCCACAAACGTTGGAACAAACCTTCCTTTCTGTGAGTTAGTCAGCTAACAATACTGCCTGATTTCAGAAGCACTCTGTGCCTGGGGACGTCACTGTCGAGACAATAATAACATCTTTCAATAATAACATCACCAAGAACGGCACAGCGATTAGCACTGCTGCCTTATAGCAGGTTCAATTCAGGTCTTGGGTCACTATCTGTACAGAGTCTGCATGTTCCCCCCATGTCTGCGTGGGTTTCCTCTGGGAGTGCTCCGGTTTCCTCCCACGCTCCAAAGATGTGCGGCATACGTGGATTGGCCGTGCTAAATTGCCCCTTGGTGTCAGAGGGGTTAGCAGGGGAAATACATGGGGTTAAGGGGATAGGCCTGGCTGGGATTGTGGTTGGCACAGGCTCAATGGGCCAAATGGCCTCCTTCTGCACTGTAAGGATCCGTGATAATACAGCGGGCGGGAGAGAGAGAAATGAAAGAAGCTTGTGAGAGAAGAAAGATAGGGAGGACAAGAGAGAGTCTGAGAGAGAGAATGTGAGAAAGAAAGAGAGAAAGAAAACAAAGAAGGAAAGAGAGAATATCCACATTTTTTTTTAGGAGGTTGTTTTGGGTGATAAACTCCCAGCAGTGTTCTCTGATTAACCTTGCAATGCGTTGGTGTTGGAATCCAGGCCTGTTAGGTGAAATCAAATCTGCTTGATTCTATTCACTGGGTTTTAATATCCGATTGTTGCCAGTGTGTCTATTTCAAACACAATCATTGCAATTTCTGCAGGAGCACCCACGGATCCATAAGCCAATGATTAATCCACTCCTAACATGGCAGTGAACTTCAAGTTTGGAACAGCCCTTATCCTGAATATAATTAAACCAATAGTTGAACTTGAAGTACATCAATTACAAGCAAGAGGGACAGGATGGAGGTCTTTTACTAACTCTCACTGTAACCTTTCTCTTCATAGAATCATAGACTCTCGACACTGCGGAGGAGACCGTTCAGCCCATCAATTCTGCACCGACTCAGTATCTTATTCGGAACCTATCCCTGTAATCCCACACATTTACCATGGCTAATCTCTCTAACCTACACATCTTGGGACACTAAGGGGCAATTTAGCATGGTCAAATTTACCTAACCTGCACATCTTTGGACTGTAAGAAATCTCACAATACCAAATTAAAGTCTAATAGAATTGATATTGTGAGACTTCTTACTGTCCAACGCTACCATCTCCACTTCATGGATCTTTGAACTGTGGGCGGAAACCAGAGCACCCAGATGGGCTGAATGGCCTCTTTCGTACTGTAGGGTTTCTATGATTCTAATATGGATTAGTAAGTTTGCAGATGACACTAAAGTCGGTGGAGTGGTAGATAGTGAAGAGGGGTGTTATAGTTTACAGAGAGACTTGGACAAGTTGCAGAGCTGGGCCGAGAGGTGGCAAATGGAGTTTAATGTGGAAAAGTGTGAGGTAATGCACTTTGGCAGGAATAATAAATGTGTAGAGTATAGGGCTAATGGTAGGATTCTTAATAGTGTTGATGAACAGAGGGATCTTGGTGTATTTGTGCATAGATCCCTGAAAGTAGGCAGTCAAGTCGATAAGGTTGTTAAGAAGACATACAGAGTCTTAGCTTTTATTGGTAGGGGGATTGAATTTCGGAGCAGCAACGTCATGTTGCAACTGTACAGAAATCTACTGCGGCTGCACTTGGAGTATTGTGTGCAGTTCTGGTCCCCACATTATAAGAAAGATGTGGAGGCATTGGAGAGGGTACAGAGGAGGTTTACCAGGATGTTGCCTGGTATGGAGGGCAGGTCTTATGAGGAGAGGCTGAGGGATTTGAGGTTGTTTTCGTTAGAAAGGAGGCGTCTAAGAGGAGACCTTATCGAAACATATAAGATGATTAGAGGTTTAGATAGGGTGGACAGTGATAGCCTTTTTCCTCGGATGGAGAAAGCTAGCACGAGGGGACACAGCTTTAAATTAAGACACGGTGAAAATGTGCAACTCTGCACAGACAGTAACCCAAGCCGAGAGTCGAACTGTAAGGCAGCAGTGCTAACCACTGTGCCACCTTCTATATTAGAACATAGAACATAGAACATTACAGCGCAGAACAGGCCCCTCGGCCTTCGATGTTGCGCCGACCAATTATGAAAAAAGCAATGACCCTCCAAACTAAACCATTCCCTTCTCTTCCATATACTTATCAACTAACCTCTTAAACGCCACCAAACTTGGCGCATCTACAACTGCTGCAGGCAGGGCATTCCACTCCCGAACCACCCTTTGGGTAAAGAACCTACCTCTGATATCCGTCCTATAACTATCACCCCTTAATTTAAAGCTGTGTCCCCTCGTGCTAGCTTTCTCCATCCTAGGAAAAAGGCTATCACTGTCCCCCTATCTAAACCTCTAATCATCTTATATGTTTCGATAAGGTCCCCTCTTAGCCGCCTCCTTTCTAACGAAAACAACCTCAAATCCCTCAGCCTCTCCTCATAAGACCTGCCCTCCATACCAGGCAACATCCTGGTAAACCTCCTCTGTACCCTCTCCAATGCCTCCACATCTTTCTTATAATGTGGGGACCAGAACTGCACACAATACTCCAAGTGCGGCCGCACTAGAGTTTTGTACAGTTGCAACATGACGTTGCGGCTCCGAAATTCAATCCCCCTACCAATAAAAGCTAAGACTCCGTATGCCTTCTTAACAACCTTATCGACTTGACTGCCTACTTTCAGGGATCTATGCACAAATACACCAAGATCCCTCTGTTCATCAACACTATTAAGAATCTTACCATTAGCCCTATACTCTACACATTTATTATTCCTGCCAAAGTGCATTACCTCACACTTTTCCACATTAAACTCCATTTGCCACCTCTCGGCCCAGCTCTGCAACTTGTCCAAGTCTCTCTGCAAACTATAACACCCCTCTTCACTATCTACCACTCCACCGACTTTAGTGTCATCCGCAAACTTACTAATCCATATTAGAATCATAGAAACCCTACAGTACGAAAGAGGCCATTCAGCCCATCGAGTCTGCACTGACTACAATCCCACCCAGACCTGACTCCCATATCTGTATATATTTACCTGCTAATCCCTCTAACCTACACATCTCAGGACACTACGGAGCAATTTAGCATGGTCAATCAACCTAACCTGCACATAGTTGGACTGTGGGAGGAAACCGGAGCATCTGGAGGAAACCCACGCAGACACGGGGAGAATGTGCAAACTCCATACAGACAGTCACCCAAGCTGGTCCAGAGTATCTAGGCATATTGATGTTATACTGGGAGATCCAGAAAAGGAAGAAGCTGTTCTTTCAAAGAGTCTGCATCATTTTTCAATTAACTAATGACTGATCGACTCCTCAAACACACACATCCAACCCTGCAGCACACACTCGGGATAGCATCCTGAGTCAGTGTTACATGTCCTGAGTCAAGATAATGGTCTTGAGTCAGCTGGTATGTAACCTCAAACTTTTGTATCTTTTTCCCGACGGGAAAAGCTGGAAGAAGACATTCACAAAACTTTCTATCTTCTTGCGGTCTTGGGCCAGAGCAGGAGACCATACCAAGCTGTGATACAGCCAGAAAGGATGCTTTCTATGGTGCAGTTGTAGAAGTTGGAGAGAGTTGTAGCTAACACGCCAAATTTCCTTAGTCTGCTGAGAAAATAGAGGCATTGGAGGGGCTTTCTTAACTATAGCATCAGCGTTGGGGGGACCAGGACGGGTTGTTAGTGATTCTGTCTGGTTAATAATTATTCCTCAGCTGACCAACATCACGAAAACCAATTGCTCGAATTTGCTGTTTGTGGGAGTTTGCCGTGCATAAGATAACTGCCACATTGCAATGAGTTACTGCCCTTCACAAAGTATTATCATTGGCTGTAAATTCTTTTGGGTGAATAAGTCATGAGCAGTGTTATAGAAATGGTAAGATCATTAGCTCTGATGCTGGATAAGGACAGGAAGATCAACTTCTTTCCCTGCGGATCCTGTCTGTAGGTTATACCTCCGGAGTGGCAGCCCCCACCTCGCTGCGCCCCCACCCACCCACCAGCTGGCCCACCCCTATCATCCTCTCCTTACTGGTTTCCCAGTGCTCCCAGGTTTAAGCTAGAACCTTCTATAAAAAGCTGTGTGAGTCCAGCTGACTGGACCTGTCCGATCCCGCTGTGTAACAAGGTGAAATAATCAGCAGCTGACATCCTCCAGCCCCCAGTCTCAAATCCGCTGCCTTGCACAGATTCTAAACGGCTTCTCAGTCAAGTCCTGATGAAAGAACCACTCACCATTACTGGCACTGCAGGCGGAGACAGATATCAGGAGTCATCACACAGAGATCGTGAATGTAGCCCAGTCCATCAGGCAAACCAGCCTCCCATCCATGGACTCTGTCTACACTAACCAATACCTCAGAAAAGCAGCCTGCATAATCAAGGACCCCCCACACATCCCGGATATTCTCTCTTCCACCTTCTCCCATCGGGAAAAAGATACAAAAGTCACGTACCAACCAACTCAAGAACAGCTTGGACGCAAATCTTTGTCTCTTCCTTGGACACAGGTGAGGTCCCAGAGGACTGGAGGATAGCAAACGTAGTACCGTTGTTTAAAAAAGGTCAGAGGGATAACCCAGGGAACTATAGGCCGGTGAGCTTGACTTCAGTTACAGGTAAACTAATGGAGAGGATCCTCAGGGACAGGATGTATGAGCATCTGGAGTGCTGCGATCTGATCAGGGATACGCAGCATGGCTTCGTTAAGGGGAGGTCGTGCCTTACGAATCTAGTGGAATTTTTTGAAGAGGTGACAAAAACGGTTAATGAAGGACAAGCCGTTGATGTCGTCTACATGGATTTCAGTAAGGCGTTTGACAATGTTCCCCATGGTAGGCTGATAAAAAAGGTGAAGGCGCATGGGATACAGGGCCAGGTATGTAGATGGGTTGAGAACTGGCTCGGGAGGAGGAGACAGAGGGTAGTAGTGGAAGGCTCTTTTTCCGACTGGAGGCCTGTCACTAGTGGAGTGCCACAAAGCTCAGTACTAGGTCCTCTTCTATTTGTGGTTTACATAAACGACTTGGAAGTTGGGGTAGGTGGTGAGATCAGCAAATTTGCTGATGACACCAAGATGTTTGGATTGGCGGGTACAGAGGAGCAGTGCCAGGCAATACAACAGGACATAGATAGGTTGGTAGACTGGGCAGATAGATGGCAAATGGAATTTAATCCGGATAATGCGAGGTGATGCATTTTGGCTGGAAAAATGTAGAAGAGAGTTATAGGATAAAAGGTAAAACTATTCGGAGTATAGAGACGCAGAGAGACTTGGGGGTGCAGTTTCACAAGTCTCTGAAGGTGTCTTCACAGGTGGAGAAGGTGATAAAGAAAGCGTATAGTATGTTAGCTTTCATAGAAAAGGGTATAGAATACAAGAGTAGGAGTTTGATGTTGCAATTGTATAGAACGTTGGTTAGGCCTCATTTGGAATACTGCATCCAGTTCTGGTCGCCATACTATCAGAAGGATGTGGAGTTCTTGGAGAGAGTGCAGAGGAGGTTTACCAGGATGCTGCCTGGTATGGAAGGACTGTCTTATGAGGAACGGTTAAATAGACTGGGGTTGTTTTCCCTTGAAAGACGTCGGCTTAGAGGGGATCTAATAGAGGTGTATAAGATTATAAGGGGTATAGATAGAGTAAATGGTGGTAAACTTTTTCCACCTTCAGAAATGGATAGGACGAGGGGTCATGGCCTTAGGGTGATGGGGGCTATGTATAAGACGAATATTAGAGGGCAGTTTTTCACACAAAGGGTAGTGGGGGTGTGGAATGCACTGCCGAGTAAGGTGGTGGGAGCAGGCACGCTAGGGCTGTTTAAGGGTCTTTTGGACAGCCACATGAGCGTTATGCAGATAGAGGGTTATAGTAGGACTGTTTAACTATGGCTTTTTTTTCCACAGGTAATTCGGTCCATACTTGACCAACAAGGAGCATGCATTCGGCAGGTGGTGCGAGGACAGCTCTTGGATGTTGATTCATTGGTTGCCTGGTGCTTCATGTCGTAAATGAGTGCTTTATCTGGACCATCTGAAGGGCACCATGACAGCTCAGTGACTATCGCTGTAGCTGTGCAGACACTTGGAATTGGGCCGGTGTCTGCGTGAGTTTGCGCGTTCTCCCCGTGGTTGCGTGGGTTTTCTCCGGGCGCTCCGGTTTCCTCCCACATCCCAAAAATTCGCTCTTAGGCTGATTGGGAAACAAATTGTCCCTACATTGTGACTCTTCCATATTAGGAATAACCTAAAATTAGGATAGGATAATGGAATTGCTACTATATAGTTATGACGGCGGCGCGGGCTCGTTAGGCCGAAGGGCCTGTTTCCCGTGCTGTGTTGCTCTCTAAAGCTTCTTCCCTGCTGCTGCCGTCAGACTTTTGAATGGTCCTACCTCACATTAAGTTGATCTTTCTCTACACCCAAGCTATGACTGTACCACTCCATTCTGTACCATTCCATTCTCCTCTCCTTTCCTTCTCTATGAAAGGTATGCTTTTTCTGTATAGCGCACAAGAAACAATACTTTTCACTGTATGCTAATACATGTAACAATAATAAATCAAATCAAATTGATTCATATAAGCTCTGGGGTGTCCATTGATCTGGCAGCTGATGGAATTAATCCTGCTCCATGTTTAATTTTTAATTTTTAATAGGCCTGGTATTAGATCGGGTGTTCATAGAAGCGTTCACATAGAGTCACTGAGGCCATTCAGCCTACCATGTCTGTGCTAGCTCTTTGGATGTTCTCCAAAGGCAACGAAAGTTTTATTTCACACATTTTCACGTCTCAAAGTGATTTACTAACAACGAGGTCTTTTTCAAGGTGTGGAAGCTGTTACAATGTGGAAAACGCGGCAGCCAATCCACGCACAGCAAGATCCCACTAACAGCAATGATGAGCAGGGAATCTGTTCCTTTTTTTGTGATGTAAATTGAGGGACAAATGCTGGCCAGGACAACAAGGAAGTTTCCCTTTCTCCAGTCCAGTATAGTGCTATGGGATCCTTCACACCCGACCATACAGACAGATGGAGTCTCAGTGGAATGCTTTAACTGAACATCAGAGCCCTCAACAATGTAGTTCATGATCCTCAGACCCTTTAGACTCAGAGATGAGACTGTAGTCACAGAACCACAGTTTTATCCACTCCCCCATTCTCTACCACAAACTCTACACATTTCACTTTATAATGAGGGACCCAGTTTCCTTTTGGAAGGCTGCACATTCCTGATTATTAAAAATCTTACCATATCTTAAAAACATTCTCCTCACGGTGGCACAGTGGTTAGCACTGCTGCCTTACAGCACCAGGGACCTGGATTCGATTCCCGGCTCTGTGCAGAGTTTGCACATTCTGTCCGTGTGGGTTTCTCCGGGTGCTCCGGTTTCCTCCCACAGTCCGAAAGACATAATTCCCTGAAACTCTGTCTGTAAATTCAACAAATAACACTTTATTTTATCCAGCTAACAGTGAACAGGTTAACTAGACTATTAGCAAACCCAAGAAACTATTACCAAACTCAAAAAATAGAATGCAGTTGAATAAATACAATTCTTGTTTATTAACAAAAAAAATAGAATTTTTAGTCACTCTCAAAACTTCAACCAGGCTTTATTTTCCAGAATCTTCCATCTTCTTTGCTGATTTCCCCTGTTTTCACTATCTTCTGTTGCATTGGTGCTAAATTCTCCCACAGTGTACCTTAACAGGCGTCGGAGTGAGGCAACTAGGGGATTTTCACTTCATTGCAGTGTTAAAGTAAACCTATTTGTGACATTCATAAATAAACTTTAAACGCTGTTCCCTCACTTAGATTGTCTGATTTCCCAGACAATCCCAGCGGGGTGACTGTTTTCCAAAGTGTGAGCAGTAAATGATTTATGTACAGAAATCACCAAATCCCACCATTCTCCCACCGTTCCTGTTCTTATCCTGAAGACAACGGGGCAAGTTTTCCCATTCCACAGAAATTGGAGTGCACCATGCAAAGATCTATCGCTCTCGGGCAGGATTTTCCAGTTTCAGGCCAGAAAATCTCATCCGATATCCGGATTTGTATTTCCTGGATCCAGGGTGAACGGCCTCACATTAAAACTACTGATGTCCCTTTTATTTAATGTGTCCAAGTCCCTTTGTAACCTCCCGCTCCCCTCTAATTCACCAACTGTGCTCTCTGTAGATGTAGACACACAATCCTCTGTTCCTTTTGCTATGATGGGGGAGCTTTAATCTCCTGTCTGAGAACCAACACACAACCACTCAATGTACCTTGCTTCATAATCTATTAAAGTGTGTGTGAGAAGGGGGAATATCTGTGCTTTTAGCGGTTAAATCAAAGTAACTACCTGAGACCCTCTCTGCAAAATCAACAAGTAACATTTTGTTTCTCTAACTAACGGTGAACAGGTTAACTAAACTATTAACAAACACAATAAAACACGATTCTAATGGAATGCTGTTTAGAGAAATGCAATTCCTATTTATTAACAAAAAAGTCATTTTTAGTCACTCTCAAAATTGCAACCAGGTTCTCTCTTCTAGAATCATCTGCCTTTGTTCCTGATTTCTTCTGTCTTCACCATCTCTGTTGCGATTGAGATGAAGCTTTCTTTTAAGACATAAAAGTAATTATTATGTGGTAGAGAAGCTGTGTATCTCTCTCTCTCTCTCATGCTGTGAGCTGTGGCAGAGGCATTTACTGGCTGGTTCTCTAGAGCTGGGAGTTGTACCTCTTATATCCCTGATGACATACCCAAAGTCCCCAGGATTGGTCGATAGTTACCAAAACATCAAATTCAAATCTGGAAAAGTTGCTGTTATTCAAACATCTATTTTAAATTGATTGGTTAAAATTCACAAACAACCCCTGCTGTCTTGGCAGCAATTACTGGCTGGCCTCACAATGTAATGTTTCACTCTGTGTTCTCTGCATACCACATGCATCTGCATCTCTTTTAAGTCTAAGCATAACAAAAAAGAACTAGCTTTTTAACAGAACCATGCAACTTTACCTCGCTTAGCATTTTACAATTTTTAAAATAATTTTATAGATATTAACTTCACAACACTTTGCCCAAGTCATTGATTTAGATTGTGAAAAGTTGCAACAGATTCCCTGGGGAACATCACTTGTGACGTGCGGTAAATCAAAGTTACCCTCATTCCCCACCTCCAAACTACAAATCACAAACAGTTATGGAACAAAGTTACTTTATTCCACTGCCATCAAAGCTGTACAAACTCTCCGGGGAAAGGCTTAACTTTAAGGAACAAACCGCGTACACAGAAATTCATGGTTGCTGCTCCAGATCGCTGCCTTGTTTGTGGTCTCAGATCCACCATGCAGTGATTCACCGGGCTTGATCTGCAACTCCAGCTCCTGGAGAAAGGGGGCGGCACGGTAGCACAGTGGTTAGCACTGCTGCTTCACAGCTCCAGGGGCCTGGGTTCGATTCCCAGCTCGGCTCACTGTCTGTGTGGAGTTTGCACATTCTCCTTGTGTCTGCACGGGTTTCCTCTGGGTACTCCGGTTTCCTCCCACTGTCCAAAGATGTGCGGGTTAGGTTGACTGGCGATGCTAAGAAATTGCCCCTTACTGTCTAGGGATGCATAGATTAGTGGGTATAATAAATGGGGATAGGGACTGGTGGGATTGTGGTCAGTGCCGACTCGATGGGCTGAAGGGCCTCTTTCTGCATTGTAGGGTTCTATGATTCCTATCTATGAAGGTGCCCCTTCCCTCCTCCATCGGCTCCTGGCTTAGATCCAACCTCCAGTTCGCTGTCCATGTGTCAGAGGCCTCAACTCCCAGAGTAAAGCTGGTTGAGGGAATTCCAGAGTTGGGGCCTTGATAGCTGAAGGCACGGCCACCAATGATGGAGTGGTTGGACAATGGAGGGAGCTGTAAGAGATTCGAGGATATCTTGGGGGGAAGGAGAGAAAGAGGCCATGGAGGAAATCCAAAAACAGCGATGAAAAGGGGCACTGTGGTTAGCACTGCTGCCTCACAGCACCAGAGATTCGGGTTCGATTCCCGGCTTGGGTCACCGTCTGCGTGGAGTTTGCACATTCTTCCCATGTCTGTGTGGGTTTCCTCCGAATGTTCCAGTCTACGTAGAACATAGAACACTACAGCACAAACAGGCCCTTCGGCCCACAAGTTGTGCCAATCATATCTATACCTATCAGGCCATACAACTATCTGTAACTCCCAATCCCATTAAATCCCATGTACTCATCCAGAAGTCTCTTAAAAGACCCCAGCGAGTTCGCCTCTACCACCACTGATGGCAACTGATTCCAATCAGTCACCACCCTCTGAGTGAAAAACTTACCTCTAACATCACCTCTATATTTGCTTCCCTGTAACTTAAACCTGTGTCCTCTCGTAGCGACCATTTCAGCCCTGGGAAATAGTCTCTGAGAATCCACCCTATCTATTCCTCTCAACATTTTATAAAACCTCTATCAGGTCGCCTCTCAACCTTCATCTCTCCAGGGAGAAGAGTTCCAGCTCCCTCAACTTATCTTCATAAGGCCTGCCTCCCAATCCAGGCAACATCCTTGTAAATCTCCTCTGCACCCTCTTCCACATCCTTCCTATAGTGAGGTGACCAGAACTGCACACAGTACTCCAAGTGGGGTCTGACAAGGGTCTTATAAAGTTGCAGCATTACCTCCCGACTCCTAAACTCAATCCCTCTATTAATGAAGGCCAGTACACCATATGCCTTCTTGACCACATCCTCCAGTTGCGAGGCCAATTTCCTCCCACAGTCCAAAGATGTGCTGGTTAGGTGGATTGGCCGTGCTAAATTGCCCCTTAGTATCAGGGGGAATTAGCAGAATAAATACATGAGGTTGTGGGGATAGGGCCTGGGAGGGATTGTGGTCGGTGCAGGCTCGATGGGCCGAATGGCCTCCTTCTGCACCGTAGGGATGCTATGAGAGGTTTATAGTTGAGATATTTGCTGAGTTTGGAGCCAGTGTGATAGAGCGAGCACACAGAGAGTGAAGGGTGAATGGGGCTCGGTGGGAGTTAAGATAAGGGCAGTGGAATAATTTGGATTAACAAATACTGCAAGGTGACTGGCTGGGAGATATTAGAAACAGCAATAACTGAACAAATAGGGAGTACAGATGAGGATTTCAGCTACTGAAGGGCTGGTGCAGGCATCGAGTGTTCGTAATCATTAATATGTTCACAATTTTAACACTTCCCAATAGGACAGCATGCTGGCACAGTGGTTAGCCCCACTGCCTCACAGTGCCAGGGACCTGGGTTCGATTCCCAGCTTGGGTCACTGTCTGTGCATATTCTCCCCATGTCTGCGTGGGTTTCCTCCGGGTGCTCCGGTTTTCTCCCACAGTCCCGAAAAATGTGCAGGTTAGGTGGATTGGCCGTGCTAAATCTTCCCTCAGTGTACCCGAACAGGCATTGGAGTGTGGCAACTAGGGGGTTTTCACAGTAACTTCATTGCAGTGTTAATGTAAGCCTACTTGTGACACTAATAATTAAAGTTTAGCTAGGACAGAATATGGGACTCATGACGTAAGGCAGGGCATTGTGTTAAGATACTGAATCACGATTATAACTGCACCGAGCTCTCTCAGTCAATGTACACAGATTAATATTGGAATGATTCACCAATGTAGAATCAGAAGGAGGCCATTCAGCCCATCAAGTCTGCACCGGCAACAATCCCACCCAGGCTCTATTCCCTGTAACCCCATATATTTACCCTGCTAGTCCCTCTAACCTATGCATCCCAGGACTTTGAGGGGCAATTTAGCCAATGCACTTAACCCACACATCTTTGGAGTGTGGGAGGAAACTGGAGCAAACCCACACAGACACGGGGAGAATGTGCAGACTCCACACCGTCAGCCGGGAATCGAACCCACGAGTCTGGCGCTGCGAGGCAGAAGTGCTAACCGCTGTGCCGCTGCGTCTCACTTTAATTACATCGAGCGGGGAGTTGTGCATCAATGGAAGATTTCAGTTGCCTGCTTCCTAAGTGTTGCTGCGATGTGTCCTTGATTTCAATGACAAGTCCTAAGGAGTCAGAACGCACAGTGTGTCTGACAGCGAGGAAAGATTGTCAGCTAATCAGCTTCATGGAGGAAAAATCAATTCTTCACAGAAGTCGAAACCTGCAGTGGAAAACTGGGGAATGACACAGTCAGCAGTCAGGGTTAAGTTCAATTCCATTCTCAATCGCTTCAGGCATCATAATAACACAGTACTCGCACACTCAGCAAACTGGGCTTGGGCCACGAGCAAAGCATCGATTACCAGTGGCATCAATGTGATTCGATTTGATTTCTCATTGTTACACGTACCGGGACGCTGTGAAAAGTACTGTTTCTTGCACACTGTACAGGCAGAATATACCGTGCGTGTTTTATTTAAAGTTTATTTATTTATCAGTGTTGCAAGTAGGTTTACATTAACACTGCATTGAAGTCACTGTGAAAAATCCCCTGGTTGCCACATTCCAGTGCCTGTTCGATGATATATACAGCTGTTCAGTCATTTCTTTGTCCCCTACTATACAGTCCCCTGTTTCTGTCTGTAGAGGGCCTACATTTGTCTTCACCAATCTCCTTCTCTTCGTGAGGAGAATTTAGCATGGCCAACGCACCCGGCCAGTATGTTGTAATGAGAAGGGAAGTGTTGCCAATCCAGCTTGGGGATGAGTGACTGTACCACGCTAGAATATTTTATTAAGATGGGGAGTGAAGTGGTTGATTCGGAGACTAGTGTGCTGAATCTCAATAAAGGAAACTATGAGGATATGAGGTGTGAGTTGGCCTTGATAGACTGGGGAGAGTTACTTAAAGGGATGACAGTGGAGAGGCAATGGCAAACATTCAAAGAACACATGGGGAAACGGAAGCAAGTATGTATTCCTGTCTGGCACAAAAGCAAAATGGGTAAGAGGGCCAATCCATGGCTTACAAAGGGAATTAGGGAAGTGTCTGATCCAAGGAAAAAGCATAGAGGTTGGCTAAGAAAAGTAATAGGTCTGAGGATTGGGGGCAATTTAAAATTCAGCAAAGAAAAACTAAAGGATTGAGTAAGAAGGGGAAAATATAGTATGAAAGTAAGCTTGCAGGGAACCTAAAGACTGACACCAAGAGTTTCTATAGATATGTGAGGAGGAAGAGGTTGGTGAAGATAAACATAGGTCCCCTACAGACAGAAACGGGAGAATGTATAGTAGGGGACAAAGAAATGGCTAAGAAACTGAATACATACTTCAGTTCCCTCTTCACAAAAGAGGACCTAAATTAAATGACAAAAATGTTGGGAAATGCAAGATTTAATGAGAGGGAAGAACTGAGAGAGATCAGTATTGATAGAGAAATGGTGCTGGGAAAATTGATGGGATTGAAGGTAGATAAATCCCCAGGGACTGGTAATCTACATCCCAGAGTACTTAAGGAAGTGGCTGCAGAAATAGTGAATGCATTGGTGGTCATCTTCCAGGATTCTATAGACTGTGGAATAGTCCCTGCAGATTGGAGGGGAGCTCTAATATTCAAAACAGGAGGTAGAGAGAAAATAGGGAATTATAGACCAGCAAGCTTAACTTTAGTAATGGGGAAAATCCTCGCACCCATTATTAAGGAATTATAACAGAGCATTTAGAAAGCAATGGCAGGATCAGACAGAGTCAGCATGGATCAATGAAGGGGAAATCATGCTTGACAAATCTGTCGGAATTCTTTGAAGATGTAACTAGTAGGGTTGACAAGGGAGAGCCAGTCGATGTGGTATATTTGGATTTTCAGCAAATGTTTGACAAAGTCCCGCACAAGAGATTAACTGCAAGATTAAAGTGCATGGGATTGGGGGAAATTTATTGAGATGGATAGAAAACTGGTTGGCAGAGAGTAGGAATTATTGGGTGCTTTTCAAATTGGCAGGCAGTAACTAGTGGGGTGCTGCAGGGATCAGTACTGGGACCCCAGCTATTGATAATATATTTCAGTGATTTGGATGAGGAAACAAAATGTAACATCTCAAAGTTACAGTTGGATGGGAGAGAGAACTGCGATGAGGATGCAGAGAACCTTCAGAATGATCGGGACAGGCTGGGTGAGGGTGATAGATGCAGTATAATTTGGTTAAATGTGAGGTTTTTCAGTTTGGAAACAAGAACAAGGAGGCAGATTACTACCTGAGTGGCTGTAAATTGGGAGAGAGGAGTGGGACCTGGGTTTGTGTGTCTGAGTGTGTGTCTATGTGAGTGTGTTTGTGAGTATGTGTGTTAGTGAGAGAATGTGTCTACATGAACGTTGTGTGTGTTGTGTGAATGAATGTGTGTGTGAGAGAGTGTGTGTCTATGTGAGAGTGTGTTTGTGAGTGTTTGTGTGTTAGTGAAAGAGTGTGTCTGTATGAGTGTTGTGAGTGAGTGTGTTGTGTGAGTGTGTGTGTGTTGTGTGAGTGTGTTGTGTGTGAGTATGTGTCTATGTGAAAGTGTGTACCTGTGATAGAGTGTTGTGTGAGTGTGCATGTGTAAGTGAGAGAATGTGTGCCTATATGAGTGTTGTGTGTGTGTGTTGTGTGCTGAGTGAGTGTGTCTATATTAGAGTGTGTATCTATATGTGTCTGTGTGTGTGTGAGAGAGTGTGTGTCTATGTGAGAGTGTGTATCTCTATGTGTCTGTGTGTGAGAGTGTGTATCTATATGTGTCCGTGTGTGTGTGAGCGTGTGTATCTATATGTGTCTGTGTGAGCGTGTGTATCTATATGTGTCTGTGTGTGTGAGAGTGTGTATCTATATGTGTCTGTGTGTGTGTGAGAGAGTGTGTGTCTATGTGAGAGTGTGTATCTCTATGTGTCTGTGTGTGAGTGTGTATCTATATGTGTCCGTGTGTGTGTGAGCGTGTGTATCTATATGTGTCCGTGTGTGTGTGAGCGTGTGTATCTATATGTATCCGTGTGTGTGTGAGAGAGTGTGTGTCTATGTGAGAGTGCGTATCTCTATACGTCTGTGTGTGTGTGTATCTATATGTGTCTGTGTGAGTGTGTATCTCTATGTGTCTGTGTGTGTGTGTATCTCTACGTGTGTGTGAGAGTGTATCTCTATGTGTCTGTGTGTATCTCTATGTGTGTGTGAGAGTGTGTATCTCTATGTGTCTATGTGTATCTCTATGTGTGTGTGTATCTCTATGTGTGTGTGTGAGAGTGTGTATCTCTATGTGTCTATGTGTATCTCTAGTGTGTGTGTGTATCTCTATGTGTGTGTTGTGTGTGTGTGGGAGAGTGTGTATTCTATGTGTCTAGTGTATCTCTATGTGTGTGTGTATCTCTAGGTGTGTGTGTGTGGGAGAGTGTGTATCTCTATGTGTCTATGTGTATCTCTATGTGTGTGTGTGAGAGTGTGTATCTCTATGTGTCTATGTGTATCTCTATGTGTGTGTGTGTATCTCTATGTGTGTGTGTGTGTGGGAGAGTGTGTATCTCTATGTGTCTGTGTGTATCTCTATGTGTGTGTGTGAGAGTGTGTATCTCTATGTGTCTGTGTGTATCTCTATGTGTGTGTGTGGGAGAGTGTGTGTCTATGTGAGAGTGGAGTGTGACAGAGGGGTCAGTGAGTGAGGAGTTGTCAGTGTGAGGATTGGAGTGGATCAGTCACTGCCTCCCAGTGGCTGGGGGAGTTCGGAGCAAAATCTCCCCCCTGCTCCCAGCACTAGCGGCACAGAGAATAAGAGGAGGAGGCAGAGACAAGCTCTCCCTGAGCTGGGTTTGGCAGCAACACTCTCTCTCTGAGCTGGGCAATTACATCCTCTCTCTCTGCTGCCCTTCGATCCTTTCTCTATGGGAGTCAGCGAGTTTCCCGACAGCAGGGCGAAGGCGAGCCTCACGTAAGTAGAGACTTTCCAACGGTTTGGAGGGATCCGCGGGGTTTGGGTTAAATATCAGCAGAGGAACAGCAATCGAGGGGCGATTGTAGACTGCAGCTCTCCAGACAGACAAGAGTGTGTGTGCTGGAAAGTGCATCTTAACTCCTTATGACTCTACCTGTAATACCAACAACTGCATTGCCATAGCGCCTCTCATTCCTCCCACAGCATCCGGAATGTGCAACATTGACACAGCTGAGGGAGAGAGTGTGAGGCCAAACAGGAATCACAATATTAATCTGAGGGATTGTTGCCTCAGTGAATGAAGGGATTTGATTTGATTTATTATTGTCACATACAGTGAAAAGTATTGTTTCTTGTGTGTTATACAAAACATACTGTTCATAGAGAAAGAAAGGAGAGGGTGCGGAATGTAATGTTACAGTTTATAGGGTTTAGAGAAAGATCAATTTAATGTAAAGTGGGTCCATTCAAAAGTCTGACAGCAGCAGAGAAGAAGCTGTTCTTGAGGCTGTTGGTATGTGACCTCAGACTTTTGTACCTTTTCCCCGACGGGAGAAGGTGGAAGAGAGAATATCCGGGTGTGTGGGGTCCTTAATTACGCTGGCTGCTTTTCCTGAGGCAGCGGGCAGTGTGGACAGAGTCAATGGATGGGGGGCTGGTTTGTGTGATGGATTGGGTTACATTCACGATCCTTTGTAGTTCCTTGCGGTCTTGGGCAGGGCAGAAGCCCATACCAAGCTGTGATACAACCACAAAGAATGCTTTCTACGCTGCATCTGTAAAAGTTGGGGACAGTCATAACTGGCATGCCAGATTTCCTTAGTTATCTGAGAAAGTGGTGGTGTTGGTGGGGTTTCTTGGTGGATGGTGGGGACTCTGGATGGTGGGGGGGGTGGGCGGTGGCCCTGGGTGAGGGATGAGAAGTTTCTAGAGGGGTTTCTGAGTGAGGGGGTGAGGGAGTCTCTGGGTGAGGGAGGTCTCTGGGTGAGGGGGTGAGGAGAATATCTGGATGAGGGGGGCTTCTGGGTGAAGGAGATCTCTAGATGAGGGGGTGAGGGGTCTCTGGGTGAGGATGGGTCTCCAGGTGAAGGGTTGAGGGATTTCTGGGTGAGGGAGTGAGGGGGTTCTCTGGGTGAAGGTGGATCTCTGGGTGAGGGAGTGAGGGGGGGTCTCTGGGTGAAGGTGGATCTCTGGGTGAGGGAGTGAGGGGGGTCTCTGGGTGAATGGATCTCTGGGTGAGGGAGTGAGGGGGGTCTCTGGGTGGAAGGTGGATCTCTGGGTGAGGGAGTGAGGGGGGGTCTCTGGGTGAAGGTGGATCTGGGTGAGGGAGTGAGGGGGGTCTCTGGGTGAAGGTGGATCTCTGTGTGAGGGAGTGAGGGGGGGTCTCTCTGGGTGGGGGGCGGGGGGGTTCTCTGGGTGAAGGTGGATCTCTGGTGAGGGAGTGAGGGGGGGGTCTCTGGTGAAGGTGGATCTGGGTGAGGGAGTGGGGGGGGTCTCTGGGTGAAGGTGGAAGGGGGTCTCTGGGAAGGTGGATCTCTCTGGGTGTGGTGGATCTCTGGTGGGGGGGGTCTCTGGGTGAAGGTGGATCTGGGTGAGGGAGTGAGGGGGGGTCTCTGGGTGATCTCTGGGAGGGAGTGAGGGGTCTCTGGGTCTCTCTGGGTGAAGGTGGATCTCTGGGTGAGGGAGTGAGGGGGGGTCTCTGGGTGAAGGTGGACTCTGGGTGAGGGAGTGAGGGGGAGTCTCTGGGTGAAGGTGGATCTGGGTGAGGGAGTGAGGGGGGGTCTCTGGGTGAAGGTGGATCTGGGTGAGGGGGTGAAGGGGGGGTTCTCTGGGTGAAGGTGGATCTCTGGGTGAGGGATGAGGGGGGGTCTCTGGGTGAAGGTGGAGGGAGTGAGGGGGGGCTCTGGTGAAGGTGGATCTCTGTGTGGGAGGGGGTCTCTGGGTATGGCTGGGTGAAGTGGGGGGGTCTCTGAAGGTGGCTCTCTGTGAGGGGGGGGTCTCTGGGTGAAGGTGGATCTCTGGATGAGGGAGTGAGGGGGGGTCTCTGGGTGAAGGTGGATCTCTGTGTGTGGGGGGGGGTCTCTGGGTGAACATTATGTGGTGTGGGTTCAGACCCCCAGATTCTCGATGGGTTGAGGTTTGTGCAAAGTGGATGATGTCTGGCTGGCAAAGTGAGGTCATTCCCTTTAACCAGACACACTGTGACCTTAATCTAATTTGATTTATTATTGTCACATACATTGCGCCTTTTACAGACAAAGCATACCATCCATAGAGAAGGGAAGAAGATGCAGAATGTAGTGTTACAATCATAGCCAGGGGATAGAGTAAGATCAACTTAATATACGGTAGGTCCATTCAGAAGTGTGACAGCTACAGAGAAGAAGCTCAGTTGGTACGTGACCTCGGACTTTGTAAGGTGGAAGAGAGAATATCCGGGCTGCGTGGGGTCCTTAATTATACTGGCTGGTTTTCCAAGGCAGTGGGAAGTGTGGACAGAGTCAATGGATGGGAGGCTGGTTTGTGTGATGGATTGGGCTCCACCCAACTGTTTGTAGTTCCTTTAGGTCTTGGGCAGAGCAGGAGCCCATTCCAAGCTGTGATACATCCGGAAAGGATGCTTTCTATGGTGCGTCTGTAAAAATTGGTGATGGTCGTAGCAAATGTGCCAAATTTCCTTGCCCTCTTGAGAAAATTGGTGGGCTTTCTGAACTACAGCATCAGCAAGGAGGGAGCAGGGCAGGTTGTCGGTGATGTGGACACCTAGAAACATGAAGCTCTCGACTATTTAGCAGACGCACGGTGACCGTTGTACATTGGTGAGTGGGTGTTTGTGGGTGTGGTGTCGGTCCAGCTGTTTTGTCCTGGATGGTGCTAAGTGTTGTTGGAGCTGAACCCATCCAGGCAAGCGGGGAGAGTTCCATCGCACTCCTGACTTGTGTCTTTGACCTGCTGTGGCAGCCGCGGTATTTATATGGCTGGTCCAACCGGTGCTGCCTTTTCTAATGGTCTCTCTCTCTCTCTCTCTCTCCGGTTCTCCTGCAGGATTATGCGGAGGTCTCCCGAAGTGAGCCCCCGCAGGTTATCCGACGTCAGCCCCCACCTTCGCCAGCTCAAGTACCTGGTTGTGGACGAATGCATCCGAGAGGACCAGAAAGCCTCCAGATCGTTTGAGGATTTGAGCAGCATCTCCTCGGGAGGCCTGAGCTCCATTGAGGAGCGGATTCTGCGTATCACCGGTTACTACGGTTACCAGCCCTGGTCCTTCCGATACACCAGTGAGTCTGGTACACTTTGTCCTTCGCATCAACTGCATGCTGTTCTTTTCTCTCACTCTACTGATGGTCTGCTGAACTGTATCTAACTGGGGCAATGGTTGGTTAACTCCTTCCTTTGGTTATAGGATGAGAATTGTCCCAGACTATCTCTATGTCGGGGGTGTAGAATACACCATCAGCTGGTCACGTGTGGGGGATCCTGATGTGGAGAATTGCATCCCATATCTCAAAGTAAAAGCGATTGTATTCGCTATGTCATTGGGGTCTTATTATCTCGATATATTCACACAGTTTGTGTGAATGAGGGTAGCACAGTGGTTAGTACTGCTTCCTCGTGGCGTGAGGGACCCGGGTTCAATTCTGGCCTCGGGCAATGCCTGTGTGGAGTTTGCACATTCTCCCCGTGTCTGCGTGGGTTTCCTCCAGTTTCTTCCCATACTCCAAAGATGTGCGGCTTAGATGGATTGGCTAGGCTACATTGCCTCTTGGTGTCAGGAGGATTAGCAGGGTAAATGTGTAGGGTTACGGGAATAGGGCCTGGGTGGGATTGTGGTTGGTACAGACTCGATGGGCTGAACGGTCTCTTTCTGTACTGCAGGGATTCTATGAACTTTATCCTTAATAACTCTTGGTTAAAATGGTCATTTGTTAAGGTGAGAATGTGAACAGTTCTTTGATGTCACACCCCGAATAGAGTGTTTGTTAAGTGAAAATAATCATTATCTGTGTTGTCTGAGGTCTCTTCCACTCCTTTATTTTTAAAAAATCATGCAAGAGATGTGGGCATTGCTGGTTAGGCCAATATTTATTGCCCATCCCTAGTTGACCTTGAGAAGGTGATGGTGAACTGCCTTCTTGAATCGCTGCAGTCCATGTGCTGTGGGTTGATCCGCAGTGCCGTTAGGAAGGGAATTCCAGGATTTTGATATATTTCTGAATCAGGATGGTGAGTGGTTTGAAGGGGAACTCGCAGGTGGTGGTGTTCCCCATGTATCTCCTACCCTTGTCCTTCTAGGTGGTAGAGGTCACAGGTTTGGAAATTGCTGCCTAAGGTGCCTTGGTGAGTTGCTGCAGTGCATCTTGTAGACAGTGTGTGTCGGTGTTGGAGGGAGTGGGTGTTTGTGGATGTGATGCCAATCAAGGAGGGGGTGGGGGCTGCTTTGCCCTGGACGGTGCTGAGCTTCTTGAGTGTTGTTGGAGCTGCCCCCATCCAGGCAAATGGAGAGTATTCCATCACACTCCTGTCTGTTGTATGGGCTTCTCATAACTGCAGTATTTGTACAGCTGGTCCAGTTCAGTTCCTGGTTCATGGTAACCCCTGGATGTTAGCTGGGGAATTCAGCGATGTAATGGCATTGAATGTCAAAAGGCAATAGTTAGATTCCCTCTGGCGATGGGCATTGCCTGGCACTAGCCTGGATATTGTCCAGATTTTGTCGTATTTGAACATGGACTGCATCAGTATCTGAGGAGTTGTGAATGATGCTGAACATTGAGCAATCATCAGCAAACATCCTTTTGACAGAGGGAATGTCATTGATGAAGCAGTCGGAGATGGTTGGGCGTAGGACATTACCTTGATGGAATCCTGCAGAGATGTACTGGAGCTGGGATGACTGACCCTCTACAACCATCTTCTTATGTACCAGATATGACTCCAACAAGCAGACAGTTTACCCCAGTTCCCAGTGATTCCAGTTTCTTGACGCCACACTTGGTCAAATGTAGCCTTGATATCAAGGGGACTGTCACTCTCAGCTCACCTCTGGAATTCAGCTCTTTCATCCATGTTTGAACCAAGGCTGTCATGAAGTCAGCAGCTGAGTGACCCTAGTGAGAAGATTATTGCTCAGTAGGTGCTGCTTAACAGCACAGTTGATGACTCCTTCCATCACTTTACTGATGATCCAGAGTAGACTGATGGGGACAGTTATTGACCGGGTTGGATTTGTCCTGCATTTTGTATACAGAATATACTTGAGCAATTTTCCACATTGTCAGGGAGATGCCAGAGTTGTAACTAATCATGAAGAGTTTGGCTAGGAGAGCAGCAAGTTCTGGAGCACAAGTCTTCAGTACTATTGCCAGAATGTTATCAGGGCCCACTGCCTTTGCAGTATTTAGTACCTCCAACCTTTTCTTAATATCACTTAGAATGAATCAAATTGACTGGAGACTGGCATCTGAGATGCTGGGGACTGCTGGAGGGGGCCGAGATGGATCATCCGCTCTGGCTGACGACTGTTACAATCTGGTCTTTTGCATTGAAGTGCTGGGCTCCTCCTTCATTACAAATTTGTAGAGCCTCTTTTCATTATTCACCACCACTGGATTAAAATTCATGATTAGCCATGGGGTTGCTGCTCTGTGGCCTCACTCCTCCCTATCTCTCTCTCATTTCACACCTACAAACCCTCTGGGATCTTTCCCCCTGATCCTGGTCTCCAGTTTTGCCCTGATTTCAGCTGCTCCACCATTGGCAACCTGGACCCTAAGCCCTGGAATTCTCTCCTTATAGCCCCCCCTGCCTCTTGACTCCTGTGTCCCTCTTTAAGACACTCTTTAAAATCTACCTCTCTGACCAAATGGTTAATCTCTGATATCCCCTTATGCACTTCAATGTTTGCTAACACTTTGTGATGTGCACTGGGCCATTTACAGTGGCACGGCGGTTAGCATTGCTGCCTCACAGCACCAGGGACCAGGATTCAATTCCCAGCTTGGGTCACTGTCTGTGTGGTGCCTGCACATTCTCCCCATGTCTGTGTGGGTTTCCTCCCACAGTCTAAAAGCTGTGCTGGCTAGGGTGCATCGGCCGTGCTAAATTCTCCCTCAGTGCACCCGAACAGATGCTGGACTGTGGTGACTAAGGGATTTTCACAGTAACTTCACTGCAGTATTAATGTAAGCCCCCAGTTTCCTCCCTCAGTCCAAAGATGTGTGAGCTAGATTGATTCACTATGATAAATTAACCCTAGTGTTGAGAGATTAGCAGGGTTAATATGATGGGTTATAGGAATAGGGATTGGGTGGGATTATAGTCGGTGCAGACTTGATGGGCCAAATGGCCTCCTGCACTGTTGGGATTCCATGTTATACAATGCAGTTACATACAGTTAGGATTAAGCACACAGTCTGTTTGGGGGGGGGTTTACACGGTTCCCAGCCCTTTGGTCTACATAGGTGGAATGGCCTTACAGAGTGGCCGCTCCCGTGCCTTGGCAGTGGTGCTCCAAGCTTGAGTTTGTCTCTCAGCACATAGTCCTGGGCCTTGAAGTTTGCCAGTCTGCAGCACTCGGCCGAGGACAATTCCTTGCACAATAAATTTTGGGCAGACCAAAGAGGGTGTCTCACTGAGTTGATGGTCCTCTAGCAGTGGTTGAACTTTGTCTCGGTATCTATCTCTGGAAACAGCCCCGAGAGCACAGAGTCCTACAACAGAATTCACAAAACCGCTCGACGATTACTCTGCATCTCCCTCCAGAGCATCTTTGCGAAGGCTGTGTTATAAAGCTTTAATTTAAAAAATAAAAAAAGTGGGGCGGCACGGTAGCACAGTGGGTTAGCACTGCTGCTTCACAGCTCCAGGGTCCTGGGTTCGATTCCCAGCTCGGGTCACTGTCTGTATGGACTCTGCACATTCTCTCCATGTCTGCGTGGGTTTCCTCCGGGTGCTCCGGTTTCCTCCCACAGTCCAAAGATGTGTGGGTTAGGTGGATTGACCATGTTAAGAAATTGCCCCTTAGTGTCCAGGGATGGGTAGGTTAGAGGGATTAGTGGGTATAATATGTGGGGATAGGGCCTGGGTGGGATTGTGTTCAGTGCAGACTCGATGGGCCTCTTTCTGTGCTGTAGGGTTCAATAATTCCAATAAATGAGACAAACAAGGACAGTAATTTAATTTTTTCTTTATTAAACACTTCTAGCATCAACATAATGTGTTACAACCCATTAAATCTAACTGAATGTCAACTTTAACTATTTAAGTGAGAATAGATACTACTGAGTTAGGAAAACCTTGGCCAAGAAATATTCTCAATGTAGAATCTATCTTCTTCTCTGAAGCATCCTTCAGGGTACAAGACTTCTTGCAATGGTTGGTCTCTTTGAGTTATCGCTGCCAAACAAAGAACTCATATGTCTTTCATCCACAATTCTCCACTCGCTTCTCTATCATCCAGAAACTGATCACGTGGCTCGAACGTCCAGTGAAATTACTTTTGAACGAAGCCATTACACTTACTTCATTTGACATGTTCCACACACAGCAGCCATAAAAATCAGCGTCACAATGTCTCAGTTAATATAAACAACTTCCCTGATCTGACTAACACAGGAAGCGTCAGATCACAGCCCTCAAACCAGAGCTTCTTTACCACCTGCATCTGCTTTTAATCTATAAGTTGACCGAGATTCCCAGCATGCTTAGCTCTCAGCCGGAACAGCCATTTTAAAGCCACTGTTGCCATTATTGTTGTTAAACCACTGTTGCAGCCGTTCTTGCTCCATCCACAGCACCTTCCAGGTGCGACCTTCTCTCTGCAGGGTGGCGCACAGAGACTTCAGTAACCTGACAGTAATCTTCCCCCATCACCAGCAGCCAGGCTCGGCCCGGGGGCTTGCTTGGAGGTTCTGCTGCTGGTTGGGCTCTCTAGAGTGGGGTTTGGGGAGGGAACCAGCTGCTCAATGAATGGAAACCCGCGGGTTTTCCAGTCACATCTGGACTTAGGCCCTTTCTCTCCCATTGGTGTGTTACGCAGAACCTTCTGCCCGGATTTGGAGATAAGCAGGAATGTTTGCAGGCAGCAGCGGGACGCAGGTCAAAGTCTCCCTAGACACGAACATCATCATCTCTTGCTCAGAACAGCCATCAGTTCAGAGGCTTCTGAATGTCTGTGAGCAGTTCAGACTGCCCTTGGGAACCAAGGTACCAAGAGCAAGGCCACGTTGCATAGAAATCATAACAGAAAGGAGCAGTAGGAGGCCATTCAGCCCCTCTTGCCTGCTCCACCATTCATCACGATCATGGCTGATTGTCCAACTCAATAGTCTAATCCTGTTTTCTCCCCATAACCTTTGATCCCATTCACCCCAAGTGTTATATCCAGCCACCTCCTGAATACATTCAATGTTTTGGCATCATCTATTCCCTGTAGTAATGATTTTTATAGGCTCACCACCCTTTGGGTGAAGAAATGTCTCCTCATCTCCATCCTAAATCTACCCTGAATCCTCAGGCTGTGACTCCTGGTTCTGGACTCCCCCCACCATCCCTGCATCTACCCTGTCTACTCCTGTTAGAATCTTATAAGTCTCTATAAGTTCTCCCCTCTTTCATCTGAATTCCAATGAAAACAATCCTAACCCAATCAATCTCTCCTCATACATCAGTCCGCCATTCCTGGAATCAGCCTGGTAAACCTTCGCTGCACTCCCTCGAGAGCAAGAACATCCTTCCTCAGTAAAGGAGACCAAAACTGCACACAATACGTATGTGTGGCCTCTCCAAGGCCCTGTCTAATGTCCTTTGGGAATTGGATTTGGCCAATTCTTCCTCTCTTCACCGCCGGGTCCAATTACCTGAAGGTGCCACGTATATTTTTCCAGGAGGGCTGGAGCATGTACCAAAAACTAGGAGGAGTGTATTAGAATATAGAACATAGAACAATACAGCACAAACAGGCCCTTCGGCCCACAAGTTGCGCCAATCACATCTACCAATCCACAGACCTATCTATAACCCCCTATCCTATTCTTTTCCATATACTCATCCAGAAATCTTTTAAAAGACCCCAGTGAGTTTGCCTCAACAACCTCCGACGGCAGTCGGTTCCATTCACTCACCACCTTCTGAGTGAAAAACCTACCCCTGACATCTCCTTTGTATTTGCTTCCCTGCACCTTAAATGTGTCCTCTCGTAGTGACCATTTCAGCTCGGGGAAATAGTCTCTGAGAGTCCACCCTATCTATTCCTCTCAACATTTTATAAACCTCTATCAGGTCGCCTCTCAACCTACGTCTCTCCAGTGAGAAGAGTCCCAGCTCCCTCAACCTATCTTCATAAGGCCTGCCTCCCAATCCAGGCAGCATCCTTGTAAATCTCCTCTGAACTCTCTCAATAGCCTCTACATCCTTCCTATAATGAGGCGACCAGAACTGCGCACAATACTCCAACTGGGGTCTGACAAGAGTCTTATAGAGCTGCATCATTACCTCCTGACTCCTAAACTCTATTCCTCAATTAATGAAGGCCAGTACACCGTACGCCTTCTTGACCACTTCCTCCACCTGCGAGGCCAATTTAAGAGTCCTATGGACCCGGACCCCGAGATCCTTCTGCTCTACAACACAGCTAAGACTCCTACCCCTTATATTGTACTCCTTCATCCCATTATTCCTGCCAAAATGGACCACTACACATTTATCTGCATTGAAGTCCATCTGCCACTTCTCCGCCCAGTCTTGCATCCTGTCTATGTCCCGCTGCAACTTTTGGCATCCCTCCAGACCATCCACAACACCACCGACCTTTGTATCGTCGGCAAACTTGCTAACCCATCCCTCCACTTCCTCATCCAGGTCATTTATGAAAATGACAAACAGCAGGGGTCCCAGAACAGATCCCTGGGGCACTCCACTGGTTACCGACCTCCATGCAGAACAAGACCCATCCACAACCACTCTCTGCCTTCTGCCGGCAAGCCAGCTCTGGATCCACGAGGCCAAAGCGCCTTGGATCCCATTGCTCTCACCTTCTCCAGAAGCCTTGCATGGTGTATTGCCAAGGGAAAGCAGAAACTCGGCACATTGGAGCAACACTCCCTCTGCATTGTAGGTAAAAACCTGGCGTCAGGTATGAGGTATTCTGGGAGCTGGTGTACGGAGGTCTGGCCTATATCCCCATCCTACCCAACAGCAGTCACCCAAACCATCTTCAACACCATTCAGAAAGCAAAATTTATCATCTATAAAGATAAACTAAAGTTTATTTATTATTGTCAAGTAGGCTTACATTAACACTGCAATGAAGTTACTGTGAAAATCCCCTGGTCGCCACACTCTGGTGTTTGTTCGGGTACATTGAGGGAGAATTTAGCACGGCCAGTACATCCTAACCAGCACATCTTTCGGACTGTGGGAGGAAATCAGAGCAACCGGAAGAAACCCACGCAAACACGGGGAGAATCTCCGCACAGACAGTGATCCAAGCTGGGAATTGAACCCGGGTCCCTGGTGCTGTGAGGCAGCAGTGCTAACCACTGTGCCACGGGGCTGCCTTGTACGGGACACCTTGTACAAATCTTCAGATGAAGGAAGCAAAAAATGGACTTAACATCTCCCCGCATCCTGATAGGCGCCATTGTGTGTGGCTGCATCAAGCTGTGTGTGGATCCTTGGTACACAAGCACCAAGTGCAGTGACATCCTACCTGCTCCTGGTGTTGCCATGGAACACTCCACGCTGGACTGCCTGTCGCTCGTGGGAACATTAATGCAGAGAAACACCTTTGACCACAAGTCCTTCAGACAATGGTCTGTATGTAACATCCTCCAGGCCCAATGAGAAAGGACATGGTAGCTCCTCCACGTGGATCCCTGAGCAGACTATCGGAGTCACTTCAGAACTTTCAAACAAGCAACTCTTTCCAAAGCCTAGTTTAAAACATTTTCTCGATCCCAAACTCAAGCTAGTTTTTTCTTATTGTAAATTTGTACTCCATCTTTAAAATGTACAGAGTTGATGCTCAGAATGGACCAGAAAGAGGGGAGGCGATGGCCTGGTGATATTATCAGCAGATTATTAATCCAGACACTTTGTTAATGTTCTGGGGACCCGGATTTGAATCCCACCACGGCAGATGGTGGAATTTGAATTCAATAAAAAAAATCTGGAATTAAGAATCTACTGATGACCATGAAATCATTGTTGGAAAATCCCATCTGGTTCACTAATGTCCCTTAGGGAAGGAAATCTGCCATCTTTATCCGGTCTGGCCTACATGTGACTCCAGAACCACAGCAATGTGATACAATATCCACACGGACTCTGACCACAGCTCTGAATGGTAAAACTTTACAGCCCAGCCACCTCAGGATAAAAACCTAGCACTTGATTAAGCTGCACGGATTAATCTTCATAGACCTGACCGCTAGCTATTAATGATTGGGATTTGAAATAATTTGATTGGCTGCTTTCCAAGTGTCTGGCTTTCCCTCTGATCCATTCATGAGAGTATTTCAACCAATCCAGATCGATGCGGAAAACATTCCCATATTTCAGTGGAGGATTTTTAAGGAGATCTTTCTCAGTACTCAGCAGAAATCAGTGGAGGATTTTTAAGGAGATCTTTCTCAGTACTCAGCAGAAATCAGTGGAGGATTTTTAAGGAGATCTTTCTCAGTACTCAGCAGAAATATTTTCCATAGGTAAAGAAGGAACTGTAGGAGAAGGGAAAATCAGCCATGGTTATTGAAGAAAATAAAGGAGAGCCGTAAATTAAAAGCTGACGCATTCAGAGCGGCTAAAAATAGTGGGCGATTAGAAGGTTAGGAAAGTTTTAAATAACAACAAAGAATGACTAAGAAGGTGATAAAGAGAGGAAAGATAGATTATGAGGCTAAACTAGCTCTAAATATAAAAACTGTCTGTAAATGTTTTTACAAATATATAAAGAGGAAACTGGCTAGAATGAATGTTGGGCCCTTGGAGGACGAGAGGGGGGTTTTAGCGATGGGGTAATGAGGAAATGGCTGAGGCTTTAAACAAGTTTTTTGTGTCGGTCTTCACGGAGGACAGAAATAGTTTGCCGGATATTAAAGATAGAAGGATGGAAGGAGATGAGATCCTTGATGCGATTACAGTCACTAGAAAGGTGGTGCTTGATAGACCAACCGGACTGAGAGTAGACAAGTCTCCAGGAGCGGATGGAATGCATCTCAGGGTTCTCAAGGAAATGGCAGACCTGATAGCGGATGTCTTAGTAATTATTTATTAAAATTCACTGGACTCTGGGGAAGTGTTG